>RPOG01002639.1:0-85871 GCA_008086565.1 Thalassoma bifasciatum | reverse complement strand
GCCCCCTCCCTCCCTCGGTCTTAGGTGGCTCGGAAAGAAGGCGTCAGGGTCCACGCAATGGGAATATTGCTCTATCTTTGCCACCGTACCCAGGGGTTTCGAACGCGGCGTCAGGGTCCCGCAATTGGGAGTATTGCTCGTTTCTCTACCACCTAGGCCATACGACCGGGTGCTTTTGGACAGGGCTCTGTGCGCATTTATCTTCTACCTTTGGCTGCAAAGATTTCAAAACTGGTCGACATAAGTCTTGAACCCAGGACCTGAGGAACACAAGGCTGTGCGCTTTGCCACTGCGCCACTGAGACACACTGCTGAGCAACAAGTTGTGGCTTGAAATCTTGTCTGCTACAAGTGACTGTCAGCTGACAATCCACCTGACTCAGTAGAAAGGTTCAGGAAGCTTCTGGAAGCCTGGCAGGTGTGTGTCTCTGTAGCGTTGTCACTTCATGCACTGACTCTGACTCTGTGTGTCACAGGTTCGATCCCCGAAGGGGAACAATGTGTTGAAATGTCTCTGTACAATGTGTTGAAATGTCTGTATCTGTGATGTAATATGTGTTCTCACTGAAGTAATGAGTGTGACTTTGTGACATGTGATTAGTGATCAACAAGTCCTGAAGTTAAGACTTTTCTGCCCCAAGTTATTTTCTATCTACAATCCACCTGACACAGTAAATATGCTAAAGCAAAGTAGCCATAGCTCTCAGGGAAGCATCAATGTTGCTGTCTTTGCCTTTTGTTAACTGAGTATGTGCCACCAGCACAGACAGTGTATGATTTCTGGTTGGTTCCACTTGGCGTTGTAGAAGAGGGTGTGGTCAGTAATGAAACAATGGTTAATGGTTGTCATCATTGACTGGCAGAAGAGTTTGATTTGGCTCAACACGACCTTGACGGATTATTTACATGTTCTTAGGCATGTCAATCTAAAAATATTCCAACAAGGACAATTAAATTGAAATGTATTTGTTCAGGGATTGAACCCACAACCTCCAGAATAAGAATTGGAAATCTAAGGCACTGTGCTCTCAGGGAAGCATCAATGTTGCTGTCTTTGCCTTTTGTTAACTGAGTATGTGCCACCAGTACAGACACTGTACAATTTCTGGTTGGTTCCATTCATGTGATGGATTATTTGCCTGTTTTGATCAGGGAATAGTGAACACAGTGATGTAAGTGTGCTAACAGAAGTGAGCAATGGAGAACCAGCCTTTGTCACATCACTGGTTTGTTCTATTTGGGTTTCTCTCTTCAGCCTGACAATCTGAAAATCTTCCAACAAGGACAACTTTACTTGATAGCATTTGTTCAGGGATTGAATACACAACCTCCAGAATGAGAATTGGCCCTTATCCTTTTCTAAGTCTGAGTCCTTGAGCTTTAGTAAAATGAGCTGATTTTGAAAAGATTTGGTTTTTATCCATATAAGGATGGATGTTTCCTGAATGCCATATATGGACTTGGACCAGAGGTAAAGAAAAATGCAAAGGAANCTTATACGCATTGTGAATGAGATTAGGCGATACTTTTTCGTGTGTGTACCTCTGAGGGATGTTTTAATTCGAAGTACGGCTCTGAATAACAAGTGCCCCCCCCTTCCCGCCTCGCTTTGATTGTGCGGTAGGTAAGTAAGGCCTCTTCCCTTCACTTTTTGCAGTGAAGGGAGATGAAGGGGAGCGAGGGAGGGAGTGTTGCGCAACTACAAAGAGCTATTTAGCTCCTCAAACAAATAATATAGGTGTCAGCGTAATTCGCGCAACACCCCCCCCCTCCCCAAACTGGTCCCAAAAGATAATGACCCGGACACACCTCTCTGTCGAGGAAAATAAAAGTACTGCTTCATCATCTTTTTTTATTATCTGTTTTCAGCATCCGGGCGTGTTTACAAGACGGCTCCTTATTGTATTCCTTGATGTTATCCTTTGCCCCCCCCTCCCTCTTTTCATTTCCGCGTGGTGCCTTTCATTTGGGCAAGCAAGTCCCCCCCTCCTGCCAAGGCAACCTCAAAGGTGCGTTCTCCACCTCCGCCCCCATCACTCTATCTTCCCCTCGCCGTTGCATTCAACTGCTGCTCTCAGAGGAAATGCAGACTCTGAAGAAGAAGTCATTGAATTTGTTGTACAATTGATCCCTCAGAGGGGGGGGGGGGGTTAATATGAAGGGGCTGGCAACTCTACCAGGGGAGTCTGATTGAAAATAAGACTGAGAAGTCTCAATTGGAACCCATCCCTTTCACAATTTATTTCAATCAGGCACAGTTTTAAAGAAACACACTTCATATATAATTTCCTAATGCATCTGCAGCTACATTTGCAAGTCAGTGTAGTAATAGTTCCAGACCAGAAGGTGGTGTCGTTGAGCTTCACTGCCACTGTTAAATGGAAAGAAGAAGACTGAGTCTGTGTGCTGCTCTGTGATTGGTTGAGGTGTGGACCAATGAGGGGTGTGCTTGGTGCTTTTTGAAATGAAGTGCTCAATTAACTGTCAGTCAGTGTGTTCACAGGTGCTGTGGCACCACACAAGGTGAGTTTGTCCCTTTATATATGTAACATCCACTGTCTTTACAGGCTCTATGCTAAGCTAACTCAGAGGAAAGTATGGTTTGCTCTCACTAAGCTGTGGTGCACTGACACAGTCACTCTTTTCACACACTTTGCACTTTTTTCCAAAGGTGGTTGGCTTACCATTTCATTCTAACCAACAACTTTGAATGAGTTTTCAGTAAACCTACTTACCCTGTGCTCTCTCTACAGGTTCCCTGCTAAGCTAGCCTGGATGAAGGCCTCCAAACAAGGTGGGCTAGCTAAGCTAACCTCTGAACTCATTTGTTTGGTCTACTTTTCTGTCATCCATTAACTAACATGATGCTATCTTTACAGGTTCTCTGCTAAGCTAGCAGGCCCTGGGTCTCCAAACAATGTGGTTTTGCTTAGCTTACCATTTCATTTTCACCATCAACTTTGAATGAGTTTTCAGTAAACCTACTTTACCATGTGCTCTCTCAACAGGTTCCCTGCTGAGCTGACCTGACTGTAAGGCCCTCAAACAGTAAAGGTTTGCTTAGCTTAGCATAATTTTTTCATTGCTGTTTTTGAACAAGTATTCTGCAAACCCACTTACTAACAATATGCTGTCTTTACAGACTATCTGCTAAGCTAACCTCTGATAGCCTGGATATGGGACCTTGAAAAGGTCAGGTTTTTTTTCCATCTTTGTCAGCTTAGCATTAAATGTTTGTCGGCCATTTTGAGTATGTATATCCACCCACTTACAAACAATTGTCTTTACAGGCTCTATGCTAAGCTAACTCAGAGGTAAGTATGGTTTGCTCTCACTTAGCTGTGGTGCACTGACACAGTCACTGTTTTCACACACTTCGCACTTTTTTCCGATGGTAGTTGGCTCATTTGTTTGCTCCTCAGAGACAAATCCAACTGAGATTCCTGTACAACCTTGAAATCCTGGATCCAGGCTCTGAACAAGGTAGATTTGCTTAACATAGTATTTTCTTTTTTTTTTTAACAAGATTTCAGTCAACTAAAAACATGACGCTCTCTTTTCAGGCTCTGTGCTAAGCTAACCTGGCTGTGGGCCTCCAATCAAGATGGGTTTGCTTATAACGTATTTGCATTTCATTTAACTGTCTAATTTGAATAAACCGGCTATCGGCTAATTAACAAACATGGCGCTTTCTCTACAGGCTTCCTGCTGTGGGCCCGGAACAACAATAAGGTTTGCTTAGCTACGTATTGAATTTTTGTCTATTTTGAATGTTGTCTGAACACCTGCTAATTGACTTCTCTCTTTCCAGGCTCTTTGCTAAGCTAACCTGGCTGTGGGCCTCCAATCAAGATGGGTTCAATTATCTTTGCTTTGCATTGTTTATCGTTTAATTGGAAAGAAATGTTGATGAACTAATTGTCAAATTTGATGCTGTTTTTACAGGCTCTATGCTAAGCTAACTCAGAGGTAAGTATGGTTTTCTCTCACTAAGCTGTGGTGCACTGACACAGTCACTCTTTTCATGCACTTTGCACTTTTTCCCAATGGTGGTTGGTTCATTTGTTTGCTCCTCAGAGACTAATCCACTGGAACAAAGCTGAAACCCTGGATCCAGACGTCCAAACAAGATAAGTTTACTTCTTTCTGCTTTGCACATTGTTGTCCACTTTGATCAAATTGTTGTTTATCGAACTGATATAACTCTGTATTTTACAGGTTCTCTGCTGAACAAGCCTGGATGTGGCCTCCAATCATGCTGGGTTTGCTAAAGTTGGTTTAACGTTTTATTTTGACCATCTACAAAGAACAATTGTACATCAACTCATTAACAAACAATGCTGTCTCTACAGGTTCTATGCTAAGCTAACTCAGAGGTAAGTATGGTTTACTCTCACTAAACTGTGGTGCACTGACACAGTCACTCTTTTCACACACTTTGCATTTTTCCCCCTGGTGGTTGGTTCATTTGTTTTCCCCCCTATAGGTCCTGGTGTTCAAGATTGGATTTTTCTCAGCCGCTCTTCGAAGAAGCTCCTGAAGTGGAAAAGTGTTGTCGTCTCATCGCGTCTGCTCTCCAGAAAACACTGATGTGTGTCTGTGTCTGCAGAAGTCCACTGTTGAGTTGTTTTGGTTGTACTGTTCCACAAAACTGTAACATTGACTTCAATAAAACTTGTTAACTGATTCCATGTGAATGTTTGAGGTTTATTGATCGCACTACTCTTAGGTTATTGTTTGAACCTGCCTTTATACTGGAACATTGAACCATTTGTATTTTGTTTTTTCTTTTAAATAAAGACTTAAGTTTTCTTGTTTCAGATTGTTCATTGACATAAACTCAGTGATGATAATCAATAACATCATGAGGGTTCTTCCTTTGGGACATTTTAACTCACTTAGACCAGAGGTTAAGAAAAAATGCAATCTGTCCATGCCCATATATGGCGTTCAGGCAACATCCACTCTAATATGTATAAAATTATTTTATCAAAGTTCCATTTCTACAGTTTGCTCAATTCACTAAACAAAAACAACAAAGTAAAGTTTAGGGCTTTACCAATAAATGAAAATGTGACACAAAATTCAGCCAGGTTCAATCTGAACTGACCTTTTGCGAATTACACTTAACAGTCGAACAGAAAAACCTGAAGCAAAGTGGAAGTTCCTGGACAAAAGGTCAATTAAGCACAAAAGAAGCAACATTATCACAATTAAAAGAAACAAAACAAAGATGACAGACAAGGAATTCAGAGAAAAAGATTTGGTTTGAACATTAAATAAAGGCACAAATGTCTGTTTTTGGAGTGTGTGAATGAATTGATCAGCTTTCTTAGAAAGGCTCATCAATAATAAAAGAAATAATGAAAAACTACCAGACACGGTTATTTTTACTGTCCACAAACAGAAAAAGATAAGAGCCACTGTTCCAAAGAAAAAAAGGGGTCAATGTTTATTGTTATTATTCTGAGAAACAAAGTCACAGCTCTGGTGTTTGGTGGTGTCGTGTGAATCTGAGCAAGCCAGTGACTTGCTGAGTTGTCCAGGTAACACAGTGCCTTAGATAGCCAATTCTTATTCTAGAGGTTGTGGGTTCAATCCCTTAACAAGTGCTTCTGAATTTAATTGTCCTTGTTGGAAAATTTTCAAATTGTCAGGCCTAAGAGAGAAACCCAAATAGAACAAACCAGTGATGTGACAAAGGCTGGTTCTCTATTGCTCACTTCTGTTAGCACACTTACATCACTGTGTTCACTAGTCCCTGACTCAAACGTGTAAATAATCCATTACATAAATGGAACCAACCAGAAATTGTACAGCGTCTGTACTGGTGACACATACACAGTTAACAAAAGGCAAAGACAGCAACATTGATGCTTCCCAGAGAGCTATGGCTACTTTGCTTTAGCATATTTACTGTGTCAGGTGGATTGAAGATAGAAAATAACTTGGGGCAGAAAAGTCTTAACTTCAGGACTTGTTGATCACAATTCACATCAGTGTTTCAGTGTGAGTAATGAAGTCACTCTTGTGTATAATGTAGTGTCTATGTCTGTAAAGTTGTGTAACATGTCTCTGTAAAGTTGTGTAACAAGGGGAAGCCCCTAGCTTGGACACTGTGTGTCTCAGTCTCTCAGTGCATGAAGTGACAACGCTACAGAGACACACACATGCCAGGCTTCCAGAAGCTTCCTGAGCCTTTCTACTGTGTCAGGTGGATTGTCAGCTGACAGTCACTTGTAGCAGACAAGATTTCAAGCCACAACTTGTTGCTCAGCAGTGTGTCTCCATAGCTCAGTGGCAAAGCGCACAGCCTTGAGTTCCTCAGGTCCTGGGTTCAAGACTTATGTCGACCAGTTTTGAAATCTTTGCAGCCAAAGGTAGATGACAAATGCGCACAGAGCCCTGTCCAAAAGCACCCGGTCGTATGGCCTAGGTGGTAGAGAAACGAGCAATACTCCCAATTGCGGGACCCTGACGCCGCGTTCGAAACCCCTGGGTACGGTGGCAAAGATAGAGCAATATTCCCATTGCGTGGACCCTGACGCCTTCTTTCCGAGCCACCTAAGACCGAGGGAGGGAGGGGGCCGTGTCCCCTCCCGAAGTTTCCCAGCAATAAATTGGGGGGGTTATGTAACGAAAGACAAGAAAAAATCCACAAAAACTGAAATTTTGACACTCTTTGAAAAGTCACCACAACTATATATATTACTATTTATATATATATATATATATATATATTACTATATTACTATATTACTATATAACTATATATTAGCATTAACTATATATTACTATTAAGACACTTAGCATTAGCAATAGCATAAGACACTTAGCATAAGACACTTAGCATAAGACACTTAGCATAAGACACTTAGCATAAGACACTTAGCATAAGACACTTAGCATAAGACACTTAGCATAAGACACTTAGCATTAGCTATATATTACTATTAAGACACTTAGCATAAGACACTTAGCATTAGCATAAGACACCTAGCATAAGACACCTAGCATAAGACACTTAGCACTAGCATTAGACACTTAGCATAAGACACTTAGCATTAGCATAAGACACCTAGCATTAGACACTTAGCATAAGACACTTGACTTACTATAAGAAACTTAATTTACTAGATTATTAGATTCTTGTTTCGCCACAGCCGCCGCCAATAAGGTTACTTAGAGGAAGCATCAACTTTCATTCCCTTACGTAGAAGGAATCTAGTCTTCCGTTGTAAATTTGTCATTTAGTAACATTTTTCAATAACTTTCCTACTAAAATTACAACGGAAGACTAGATTCCTTCTACGTAAGGGAATGAAAGTTGATGCTTCCTCTAAGTAACCTTATTGGCGGCGGCTGTGGCGAAACAAGAATCTAATAATCTAGTAAATTAAGTTTCTTATAGTAAGTCAAGTGTCTTATGCTAAGTGTCTAATGCTAGGTGTCTTATGCTAATGCTAAGTGTCTTATGCTAAGTGTCTAATGCTAGTGCTAAGTGTCTTATGCTAGGTGTCTTATGCTAGGTGTCTTATGCTAATGCTAAGTGTCTTATGCTAAGTGTCTTAATAGTAATATATAGCTAATGCTAAGTGTCTTATGCTAAGTGTCTTATGCTAAGTGTCTTATGCTAAGTGTCTTATGCTAAGTGTCTTATGCTAAGTGTCTTATGCTAAGTGTCTTATGCTAAGTGTCTTATGCTATTGCTAATGCTAAGTGTCTTAATAGTAATATATAGTTAATGCTAATATATAGTTATATAGTAATATAGTAATATAGTAATATATATATATATATATATATATAAATAGTAATATATATAGTTGTGGTGACTTTTCAAAGAGTGTCAAAATTTCAGTTTTTGTGGATTTTTTCTTGTCTTTCGTTACATAACCCCCCCAATTTATTGCTGGGAAACTTCGGGAGGGGACACGGCCCCCTCCCTCCCTCGGTCTTAGGTGGCTCGGAAAGAAGGCGTCAGGGTCCACGCAATGGGAATATTGCTCTATCTTTGCCACCGTACCCAGGGGTTTCGAACGCGGCGTCAGGGTCCCGCAATTGGGAGTATTGCTCGTTTCTCTACCACCTAGGCCATACGACCGGGTGCTTTTGGACAGGGCTCTGTGCGCATTTNTGTATTTGTTCAGGGATTGAACCCACAACCTCCAGAATAAGAATTGGAAATCTAAGGCACTGTGCTCTCAGGGAAGCATCAATGTTGCTGTCTTTGCCTTTTGTTAACTGAGTATGTGCCACCAGTACAGACACTGTACAATTTCTGGTTGGTTCCATTCATGTGATGGATTATTTGCCTGTTTTGATCAGGGAATAGTGAACACAGTGATGTAAGTGTGCTAACAGAAGTGAGCAATGGAGAACCAGCCTTTGTCACATCACTGGTTTGTTCTATTTGGGTTTCTCTCTTCAGCCTGACAATCTGAAAATCTTCCAACAAGGACAACTTTACTTGATAGCATTTGTTCAGGGATTGAATACACAACCTCCAGAATGAGAATTGGCCCTTATCCTTTTCTAAGTCTGAGTCCTTGAGCTTTAGTAAAATGAGCTGATTTTGAAAAGATTTGGTTTTTATCCATATAAGGATGGATGTTTCCTGAATGCCATATATGGACTTGGACCAGAGGTAAAGAAAAATGCAAAGGAAGAACCCTCATGATGTTATTGATTATCATCACTGAGTTTATGTCAATGAACAATCTGACACATGAACACTTCAATCTTTATTGAAAAAAAAAAAAACACAAACAAAAAACAAAAAAAATCAATAATAAAAAAACCACAAAATTCTTTGACATGGAATCAGTAAACAAGAAATTTTATTCAAGTCAATGTTACAGTTTTGTGGAACAGTACAACCAAGACAACTCAACAGAGGACTTCTGCAGACACAGACGGACATCAGTGTTTTCTGGAGAGCAGACGCAATGAGACGACAACACTTTTCCACTTCAGGAGCTTCTTTGAAGAGCGGCTGAGAAAAATCCAATCTTGAACACCAGGACCTATAGGGGGGAAAACAAATGAACCAACCACCAGGGGGAAAAAGTGCAACGTGTGTGAAGAGTGACTGTCAGTGCACCACAGCTTAGTGAGAGAAAACCATACTTACCTCTGAGTTAGCTTAGCATAGAGCCTGTAGAGACAGTTGGTTAGTTGGTGAACAGAAAACTTGGTCAAAACAGAAATAGTTGACAAGATTAGTGCCAAGCTAAGCAAACCAGACTTGTTTGGGGGCCCACAGCTCAGCAGAGGTTAGCCTGTAGAACCTGTAGAGACAGCATCATGTTTGTTTATTTGCTGATGTACAGTTGTTCTGAGTAGATGGTTAAAATAAAACGTTAAGCCAACTTTAGCAAACCCAGCATGATTGGAGGCCACGTCCAGGCTTGTTCAGCAGAGAACCTGTAAAATACAGAGTTATATCAGTTCGATAAACAACAATTTGACCAAAGTGGAGAGGAGCAAACAAATGAACCAAGCACCATTGGGGAAAAAAGTGCAAAGTGTGTGAGAAGAGTGACTGTGTCAGTGCACCACAGCTTAGTGAGAACAAACCACACTTTCCTCTGAGTTAGCTTAGCATAGAGCTTGTAAAGACAACAGTCGGTTAATGGGTGGTCCGACAACTTTCAAATGGACAAAAATCAAATACTAACCTTAAAGCTTGGGGGCCCACAGCAGAAAACCTGTAAAGAGAGCACGATTGTTTGTTAATTGGTTGATTGACAATTCATTTAAATAGGAAAATGAAATGCAAAGCTTAGACAAGCAAACCCATCTTAATTGGAGGACCACAGCCAGGTTAGCTTAGCAAAGAGCCTGTAAAAAGAGAAACCAGTCAGTGGGTGGTCAGATATCTTATTCAAAATGGATGACAGAAATTAAATGCTAAGCTAAGCAACCTTTCCTTGTTTTGAGGCCTGCATCTTGGGTTTCAGGTTTGTTTGGGCTTTCAGTTGGATTTGTCTCTGTGGAGCAAACAAATGAACCAACCACCGTGTGTGAAAAGAGTGACTGTCTGTGCATCAAAGCTTGGTGAAAGAAAACTATACTTATCACTTCGTTAGCTTAGCATAGAGCCTGTAAAAACAACAGCAAGTTAGTTAGTGGACAGACATCTTTCAAAATGGATGACAAAATTAGACTGCCAAGCTGCGTGTAGAAAACCTGACTTGTTTGGGGGCCAATATCCAGGCTATCAGACGTTAGCTTAGCACAGAGCCTGTAAACACAATGTCATGTTAGTTAATTTGGTTGATGAAGAGCAAGTTGACCAAAGTAAAGTTGAAGTCCAGACTTAAGCTAAGCTAACCAACCTTGTTTTTTGGAGGCCCACATCCAGGCTGGCTTAGCAGAAAACCTGTAAACAGAGCAGTCGGTTAGAAGGTGGTCAGACATCTTGTTAGAAATAGATAAACCAAATATAATGTTATGCTAAGCTAAGCAAACCTGACTTGTTTGGGGGGCCTACTGTTAAGATGAGGCTAGCTTAGCATAGCAGAGAGCCTGTGAAGACAGCATCATGTTAGTAAGATGGTTTGCAGAACACTTGTTCAAAAAAGGTCATGAAAAAAATGTGCTAAGCTAAGCAAACCTATAAAGTTAGGACGCATGGATCCAGGGTTTCAAGTTGGTTCAGGCCTTCACTTGGATTCGTTTCTGGGGAGAAAACAAATAAACCAACCACCATCGGATAAAATTCCAGCGTGTGTGAAAAGAGTTCCTGTGTCAGTGCACCTCAGCTTAATGAGAGAAAACCATACTTACCTCTGAGTTAGCTTAGCATAGAACCTGTAAAGACAGTGAAGCTTTAGTGCCTTAATGGTCAAAATGAAATGCCAGGCTAAGACAAGCTAACTCACATGTCTGGGCTAGCTTAGCACAGCACCTGTTAGGGGTGGTTAGGCAACTTGTTCAAAGTGGATGAATAAATAAAATGGTTAGCTTAGATGTGCTAACTCACCTTGTTTAGGTGCCCACATCTTAGCATGGGCTAGCTGAGCAGAGATTCTGTGAAGACAGCATCATTTGTTAGTGGGTTTATGGAAAATTTGTTGAACAAACATGAAAATATAAAGCTAAGCAAAGCAAACCTGACTTCTTTGGGTCCTACAGGCTGGCTAGCTAGCAAGTTGACCCAAGTAAAGTGGAAGTCAAGGGCTATGCTAGGCTAACCAACCTTTTTGCGAGGCCCATATCCATGCTAGCTTTGCAGAGAACCTACAAACACAACATCATGTTAGTTGGTGTGGAATAAGATGACAATTTGAGCAAAGTGGACAATAAAGCGCAAAGCAGATTCTAGCAAACCTGGATCCAGGGTTTGGAGTTTGTTCCAGTTGGCAACCAAGCCTTCATTGGGATTAGCTTCTGGGGAGCAAACAAATGAACTGACCACGATTGGAAAAAAGTGCAAAGTGTGTGAAAAGAGTGACTGTGTCAGTGCACCACAGCTTAGTGAGAGAAAACCATACTTATCTCTGAGTTAGCTTAGCATAGAGCCTGTAAAAACCACAGTTAGTAGGTGGGTAGACAGAATACTCTGTCAAAATGGACGGCAAACATTTTATGCTAAGCTAAGAAAAGCAAACCCACCTTGTTTGGAGGCACACCTGGCTGGGACTGCATGGTGTCAGCCAGTGGAGACACCTTCAATTTAACTGAGCACTTCATTTTGAATTGCACTACACACCTCTCATTGGTCCACAGCTTAACCAATCACAGAGCAGCACACACACACAACTGAGCTCCATTAGCTGTCAGCTCTTCTTCCGTCAGTGGCAGTAAATTATTTCAGCTCAAAGGCGCCACCTTCTGGTCTGGAGCTTGTGTGGAAGACAATCCATATGCTTTCACAACACTATCATGTAAATGTAGTATATACTGTATTTATGTTGCAATTCATGTGTCGTTTTGTGGCAGTAAGGGGTGAAAACGTGGAGCACATCCTCCACCGGCCCACCCCTGTACACCACACTGTTATTAGACTGCTCGGTGCATTTAACCGCAGCAGCTGAAATCATAATACTCAGCTGCCTCTGACAGAATTTTTGATGGAGTTTGGGCAGAATAGCAGCCTAATGGCCTCCACATAGATCTGATCATTAGAGAGAATGAAAGCTCGCTTTTGTGGAGCGCGCCGGTGATTATCCACCTGCTCCATTTGGAGTCGAAGGAGGAGGAAAAAAGAAAAAAAAAAAAAATTGGACGTCCAATTTGAATCTGCATGGCTTGTATTCACCCCTGATGTCATCAAACGGCGCAAAGTGCTGCCTGTTCTTTGTGCTTACACACAAGGAAGCCAATCATATTAGCACACAAAGCAGATGAGGAGCATTTTCCACAAACACAGGCCTCAAATAGGTCACTGAAATGTTGGGACCATATTCTAAAAGCCAAAAAGACTCATGGAGAAAAAACCAAGAAATACTCACAGATGATAAAGTAGCTTCTTAACCCATACATTTATTCAAAACACTCCTTTTCTGTTTAAAGTTAAACTTTTATATGATGTAAACATACATAATGTATTGAAGCCCATTTCCATTGAAGCCCAGTGAGATATATACACAATAATACATTGAACTTTTTGAGATTCAACACTTTTTGCAAAAATACTCTCCGATTTTGAGATAAAAAGTCATAACGTTGACTATTTATCTCAAAATCACGACTTTGTATCTCAGAATTTTGCATTAAATATTTCACATTTTGTCATCTATCCCCTTACCTTGACTTTTGAGCTCAAAATTGACTATTTCCCACAATTTGGAGCCTTTTTTTGTATCATAATTTTGAGATCTCTTACATAATTTTCTTATAATTTTAACTTTTTATTTCCAGTTTTTGACTTATTTTCTTGAGCCCCAAAAAAATCTCCCTGGACATAATTTTACCACCAAAAATGAGAACACGTCTGGGAAAAATGGACTTTTGTTCACCTCACTTACATGTATCTATGCTTCAGAAAAACCACCTCTGTATGCAGCAATAATACCCTTTATTAATCGAGCATTATTCATATGTCAAAAAGCTTTTTAGAAAACCTCACCTTGTATTTTTCGAACCTCACTGTGCGCTTTTCTTCAGGGAAGAGCAGCTTAATTTTTTTCACTTTCTCAACACACTTTTGAGTCAGGAAGAAAAACATATCAGGGGATACAGAGAAGTGGAGAAGACGATCCACCTCAACAAGGAGTGGATTCCAAAAACTTAAGTTCTAAAGCTTCCAAACTCACGACGGCTTGTGTTTGGAGAATTACCAAGACCAGCGGCTAGCTGCCTCTCTTCAAAGGCATGAGGCAAGAGAGGAGCGCTGGGTGAACTCGGAGTTAGGCCATGTTTTCAGCAGACTCCTCTTTTCGTATATATATCACCCTAAATTGTAATATTCTGTACTTATCAGGCTTCATGGGTATTGTAAAGGTAGCAGGTTTCGACAAGCGCAGAGGAATCCACAAGGGGCTGAAATCCTTCTACTTTCTGGCTCCGAAGAATGAAACACAGCTTTCGAGCGGCGCTTTTGCATCTGCCGGGCTGATTGGAGTCTAAGAGCTGATCATCCCCCCCCTCCTCTCTTTTTCTTTCACTCTTTCCACTTCTCATGGAGCTTTGATGTGTCTCACCAAGAGCTCTGCTAAAGCTGCAGGAGCCACATCTCCAAAACACGCTGGAAGTGGAGAAGCTGCAGGATGGAGGTGGAAGTCAGGGTCGTGTGCATGTGTCGGTATTAATCACCGTCAAGCGCTGCGCTAACGCGCTCACATGTAGGAACATTTTTCTCCCAGTAATTGGCTCAGCCTGAGCTTTAAATATCTCTCTTTGCTCGTAAGAGCAGGTGGTGTCCGATGCTGAATGACTTTTTTATGAATATAGGAAAAGGAGTATTACAGTCTTTTGCTGTGCGATGCTGAAAAAAAAAATTATTTGTCTCGTAAAGGCACTATCTGTTACGTTCCATTGAGGTTGGCTGAGGAGACCTCTTGGGAGTCAAAGCACATTAAAGTGCTCTTTCGGGAGCCAAAACACATACTTAAGTGCCCACTTGGGAGTACAAACTTCCTTCAGTGCCTGCTCAAGAGTCAAAACACATGCTAGGTACTGTCTCGGGAGCTAAACTACATGCTATGGAGCCCTCTTGGCAGCCAAAACATGCACTTATGTGTCTGTCTAGGAGCCAAAGGTTGCTCCAAAGTGCCCTCTAGGGAGTAGAAGTGTGCTTCAGAGTCGTCTCGGGAGCCAAAAAACACACATTAGGTACTGCCTTGGGAGCTAAAATGCACGATGAGGTTCCCTCTTGGGAGCCAAAACATGCACAAATGTGTCTGTTTGGGAGCAAAATCACCTCAAAAGTGTCCTCTTGGGAGTTCAACTGTGCTTCAGTACCCACTTAAGAGTCAAAAACACATGCGAATTACTGTCTTGGGAGCTAAAATACACACTAAGGTGTCCTCTTGGGAGCCAAAACGTGCAGTGATGTGTCTATCTAGGAGCCAAAAGTTGCTCCAGAGGTCCCTTTTGGGAGAACAACTGGGAGTACCACTTTGGAGCAAAAAGGCATGGTAAATGCTCTTTTGGGAGCCAAAATACATACTACAGTGCCTCTTTGGGAGCCAAAATATGTATAATGTGACCACTGTGGGGGCCAAATGTGTGCCAAAGTGCCTGCTTTGGAGGCGAAATCATTCAATCAGTTTCCCTCTTGGGAGCTAAAAACCACTCTTAAGTGCCCACTTTGGAGCCAAAACTGCAAAATGCGCCCTTGTGGGAGCCAAAACATGCTCTAAAATAGTCTTCTTGGGTCAGGGTCCTTTTTAATGGTAAGAACACAGTGTGGGTGCTTTTTTTGTTTCCTTTCACGTCACTGTAAAGAAACCCATGTATATATTTTATCACACTTAGACTTTGAAATGGAACATGATTCCTTAAAAAGACTTTTAATTGACTCTATTAGTCGCCTCTATTCAAAAACGCGCACTGATTCTCTGCCTTGAGTTTCACCTTCACTCGGCTCCGCTGCAATTTAGCCTCCTTCCCCGCAGAAATATTATCACCGTCATTACACAGATGACTATTCCCTCCACTTCTCAGCCTCAAATGCTCCTAAAATCCCCAAATCTCTACCTTGAAATGCACTTCCGAGCCGTGTGCCCCGAGCCACAATCCATCGGGGCAATAATTCCATTACTATACAGAGCGTGGCGTATAAGGGCATCACTTCTGCCTCAAAACACAGTGAGTCACCGGGGTGAAATATGCCTTCGCTCTGCATTAATTCCACAGTGTTCATCCCCACAGAAACATCTCAGTCTAACACTCTGAGAGGAAACTTGGGTACTGACTGACTTTTGTGCTCCAATTTTTCAGGGTCAAAAAAGTATATATAAGGAAAAAGGTATAATGAGAGGAAAAGACTAGATAACAAAACCAGACTTTTTGAGCGCAGTGACTCAATCAAACAAACTCTGCGTGAACTAGCATGCTAAGAGAAAAGATAGAAGTTCATATAACCCCACGCTTTGATAGCACAAGCATGTTATATATAACCAAATCCTCTGATAGCACTAGCATGTTATATATAACCAGATCCTCTGACAGCACTAGCAAACAATAAATATGACCCCAACCTCTGACAAAGCTAGAGGACACTCTCTCTATATATTTATATATGTATAAAACCTCATCCTGTGACAGCACTAGCAAAAAGTATATATAACCCCACCCTCTTACAACTCTAGCATATATATATATATATATATATATATATATGTAAAACTTACCCTCTGACAGTGCCTGAAAACAGGATATAACTCTAACCCCTGTATATAACAAACAGTATATATAACCTCCACCTCTGTTAGCACTAGTAAACTGTATACATAACACCATTCACTGACAGCACTAGCACACATTTATATAACCCCAACCTCTTTAGAAACCAGCCAATCCTTCTGTTCAGATTTGTTGTTGTTGTGAACGAAGCACAGAGGCTTTGAAGTAAACACGGTGGTGTTTCAAGAGATTATTATAAGAGGAAAACTGTTATAAAAGTTGAACAGGGCTATTTTGAGACGTGTAAGTGCTGTGTAGGTGTGAGTTATTGAAAGAAAGGTTTCATCACTGGTCTGTGTAAATAGATGGGAGTGCGTTCACTCACTGTGGGTGGGCTGCAGACTCACTGTGAAGCTACTAGGGAAGCTACATCCACCATGTTATTTGTCTAGTTGAAAATCCCCACTCAACACGGAGCCTTAGCGGAGAATTTGACACCACTCGTGTTTTAATCTGATACGCCAAAGTAAAGATGCTCGACCTGTTTAAGTATTCTGCGATTTCTCGGGGAAGGAAATGAAGGCCCTGGTTGTGAGCAGGATCCTGCTTTGTCATCCTGGGTGACACAGCAAACCTAATTATAGCGGGGAAGGTAATTATACGAGCTCACCAGTCAACTCTCCGAGTGTCGGTACAGATCGCCGCGCCGCTTTGTGGAATTCAACAGGCGGACTTCTAACCTCTACTTTACCTAGCGCCGTCCGTTTCGCACCCTGACGCAATCCCTCCTCAGAATTACACTATCACTACAAATAACCATTTCCCTTTGCATCTGAATACTTAAGCCATTTAGCTCCTGTGCATGTTTTCTGGTCCAAATTTAATCCCACATGGCGGTTTCACCTAAGTTTATTGGACAGATTGGTTGCTGATGCAAACACACACACACATGTATACATACATGAACACACACTGTCAGAGGATGCCCAGGGTGCATCGCTATTCAAGGTGTTGTCAGAGTATTTATGCCCTTCCTCTGGCGTGCAGTTGACCCATAAAATTACCGAGCCAAACGGATGTTTGACTCGAACAACACCCTAAGGATGTTTACTCTGCACTGCAAACTGCATCACCCAGGAGCGAATCGCAAAGGCTTTTTTACCCCCCCTTTCCCGAAAAACTATGATTACTCCAGCAAGCTTTGGAGCTAAGGCGCTTGATTTGGAGCTGTGATATCCTTTGAATGTGGTTAAAAAAACTGATGGCTGGAGAAGGGATCTGCAGGGGTGACATAAATCCACACCTGGGGCGAAGTCTTGTGTTGGAGTGAGAAAAAAAAAAAAAAAAAAAAAAGGGGTGGGTGGGAAGCTTTGCAAGCTGTTGCACACACAGGGACAGGGAAACGATCCCAGGCATCTTGTTTGCATTGTCTTGCGTGGCCATTGTTTGTGAATGTCAGGCTGCAGCTTCCAGCTCTCAGGGTGCTGGAGAGGCTTGGAGCTCCAAGCTACACACACACATGCACACACACTTGCTCACTCACACACTCCTCTCTGTTGCAGATGGTTGGAGAGTTGCTCCCAGCTTCCCTCCCCAAAGCCGCAGTCTGGATTCCCTCCATTACAGTGTCTTTATCGCCCTCTGCTGACTAATTACACAAACTGCGCCCACTAACTGACCCACATTGTCTCATCATTGCACTGAGCATTGCACATTTTTGCCCTTTTCTTCCCATAATGAATAAATTATACGTTCCTTTTGAAGCTTACATTTCCCTAACGTACTTTTTTGGCAGCCTCATTTGGAAGAAGAGGTTTTTTTGTGACTACTAGTCATCCGGAGCCAATATGATAAATAAACCACGCCATGGTTTTTCAACGCCCGGGAATCGCAAATATAGAGTGCAGCATTTGCTGGAAGTAAAACCTCAAAGGGTTATTTTAGTTCCGTGACTTTTTGCTTGTAAATCGATAATTCAGATCAGGTTTCTGTGTCCTGCAATCCTGGATTTGCTGTCCTGCAGTGCACTTGACAAATCACTGCTTTTAATGGGTCAATCAGAGAATCCCGGCGAGGCGCGGCAGGAAGAAGGGATCAATACAAAGCAGAGGATTGAAAGATTTCTGTATCTCCTCCTCTAATGCGGAGCTTTTACCTTCGCAGACCTCTGTGTGATGATAGAATTCCAGCAATACAGACATTCCAGAAGTTTCACCTGGGTAAATAGTGTAACCGAAACCTGGCGCGCCGGGACAGAGCGGTGCATCAACCGCCCTGTGCTCCTCTGCAAGCGAAAAAAAAAAAATACAAGGACCAGTGAGTTTTGAGCTTATCCCTGTCACCCCTCATCTACTTCAGGCACAGCACGGTTCAATACTTTCTGTGTGTAGAGAGGTATGTAATTGAATGTTACCTACACCTTTCACTGCTCACAGAGTCCCAGTGAGATTGAAACTCTATCAAATATCCACCTCACAAACAGTCCCCTGGGGTTTCCAAGGCATCCTGGAGAATAAAAATGGTCTGCCTCATTCATATCAGGTGTTATTTCCTGGTTTTAGCTTGAGTAAAAATGATGAATTAAAGTGAAAAAGCCTTGGGGCTGTGATCTATTTTATTATCCTCCTTTAAAAACCAGATTTTCTCTACGTGATGAATACTTCAGTTTCTTGTAAAGAACTAACAACAGATGGAAAATCACTGGGCCATTTTGAATGTTTTCACCCTAAAAGTTTAGGGTGCTATTTGCTGTACAGTGTAAAAGCAGGAGGGCAGTGGTGTGCTCAAAGGGGGGTGGGGAGGTGGCACTCAACCCTTCTCATGGCCCAATTGTTGAAAAGCACATGCTTTAATGCTCTCTTGAGAGCCAAAACGTGCACTCAAGTGTCAACTTGGAAACTAAAAGCCATGCTGAGGCAGCATCTTGGGGGCCGAGTGGCACTAAACTGTCCTTTGGGAGCCAAAATTTATGTTAAAGTGCCATCTTGGGGGCTAAGTGGCACCAAAGTGTCCTTTAGTAGCCAAATTTATATTTAAGTGCCATCCTCTAAACTATAACTTGCACTCCAGTGTCCCTTTGAAAACTAAAACCCATGCTCAAGTGCCTTTTTGGGAGCCAAAACCCATGCTAAAGTACCATCTTGGGGGCCAAGTCGCACCAAACTTTCCTTTGGGAGCCAAAACTTATGGTAATGTGCCCTCTGAGCCATAAAGTGCACTCAAGTGCCCACTTGGAAACTAAAACATATGCTAAAGTGCCATCCTGGCAGCCAAATGACACTTAATTGCCCTTCTGGAGCCAAAACCTAAGGTAAAGTGCCCTTTAGGAGCCATAACGTGCACTCAACTTTGCTGTTATGGCTTCCAAGAAGGGGCTTAGTTGCGCATGTTTGGCTCCCGACAGGACACTTAAGCTCAAATTTTAGCTCGTGTGTTTAGAGTGAAAATTGAGCCCCAAATGGGCACTGTAGTTTCTGTTTTGGCTCCCAAGAGCGTATGTTAGCATGTGGTTTTCAGAAGTTTGGCTAAGATGGTGGTTGTAAAGTGGTAAAAACGGTGTTAGCAGACAAATAAAAGGAAGATGACTTGAGTGACCTTGAGAAGAAGCTTCTTTCACAGCTTTAAAAGGACATTTTGCAGCTTCCACCGCAGGTTTAGTTGCCACAAACTCAGCCTTCGAGTTTGTCAAGAGTGAGCGCCTGCAGAAGGACACTGAGTTATAACTCCTCGGGTCTGTAAAGCACAAGATGAGAAAGCGAGAACAGACACCGGTGAGTGTGAGAGCAAAGAGAGGATGTGTGATATTAGGTGTATTTTTGTGTGAAGGTGAGAGAAAGATGCACATTTGTATATATGGGTGTGCAAACGCGCGAGGGTGTGTTTGAGTGTGTGTGTGAGCTCGTGGCGGGGTTTGTTCTTGCCTGACTGCATTTGCACAGAGGAGAACGGATATGACAGGCCTGTCTGTTGTCTCCCCAGAATAATTGCTTATGGATTACCTGAGGCGAGTCCCTCTGGAGATACTTAGAAATGACACTCCCAGGTGACTTTTTGAATCATGTTCATATCCGGTCTAAGCCAGAGGTTTCATTTATGTGAGTCTCTGTTCTGGCATGAGCATTTGCAGATCCAAGGGGGAGGGGTTGTACTGCCTCCTCCAACACACATAAGAAAATCCAAGCTATTTATTAGTTGGATGCAGGGCCGGCACTACCTTAGGTGGTGCCCTGGGTGAGATTTTATGGCCCCCCACCCAACCCCTCACATACACGCTGCATTGAGACGTCGCCGCCGTATTGGATGTGGTAACAGCGAACCATAGACACATAAACGTCTCTAAGAGCGAGCAGAGAAGATGCCTCAATCATCTATTATATATATATGTTCATCATTGCCTCCCTGTACAGACAGATATATATATATATATATTTTCTAGAATAGATATATGCAGTGAAATTATAACACTGAATTAATTAAAGATCAATCATTAACATACTTTTTTGTTTGTTTTTTGGCCCACTTGTTCTGTTTTTAGTTAGTTTAAGCAAAATACCCCCAATTTTTTGTGTATTTTAGCCTTATTTTTGAAGGCCAGCTTTTTGCAGTGAACCTGCAAATCTAGGCACTAGCATGGAATTAGCACTAGCTCCAGTTCTGTCAAAAAAATGGTTTGAGTTTTGAAGTTCAGTAACTCCCCTCAAACCATTTATCTCAACTATATTGCAAACGAAGGCTGCAGCACTTTTCTCAGCTTCTTCACTGATTTCTAGCAAATTAGGATTTCAAACAGTGACAGTTAATACCATAAACAATTTGCTCCCTGTGAGGTTTTCCAATATCTCCGTGCTGGGAGTGGAATGATTCGAGGTCAGTCTAATGACTTGGAATGAAATATTTAGCTCTAAAAGCAAAGGAGAGAAAGTATAGTCCAAGAGGGAAAGTCTTTCTTTGATTTGACAGTGAAATATGTCTTCGCGTACCTCTCTCATAATTGACTCGGCTTAAATAAATGCCTCCTCAACTGCAAGGTGAGATACAGGCGTGAATAAGAATAGGCAGTTTCTTGGTGAGCTTGTCTGCGAGTTCAAATATTGGACTAAAACTCATCCTTCAATCTGCTCTCAAAGATCATTAATTGGAAATTGGACCAGGCCCCCCTGTGGTGGCATGCACTGAAGGGCAAAAAAAAAAAAAGAAAAGAAAAATCCTTAAGACAGACTGACTAAAAGGACGACTCAAAGATTGGATTTCATATGCATTTTGGCTCCCAAGAGAGCACTAAAGAGTGTGTTTTGGATCCCAAATGGGCACACTGCTGCATGTGTTTTGACTCCCGAGGGTCACTTAATGTCGACTTCCAACTTGTTTTTTGGCCCCAAATAGGCACTTAAGTATGTGTTTTGGCTCCCAAATGGGCACTTTGTCCATCAAATTGGCCATCGAGAGGCATTTTTGCTTACTTGGGGCTTGGAACTAAAATAAAGAATAGTTGCACTGCTGGTAAGAAAAGCAAACTACACTATTCTCTTGGGAGCCAAAACATATGCTTAAGTGCCCTCTTGGGAGCAAAAACACACTGAAGTGCCCTCTCAGGATCCAAAAAGCAACATTCAGGTTCCTACTTGGGACTACAAACACATATTAAAATACTCTATTGGGCGTCAAAACATAGGCTGATGTTTGGTTTTGGGAGCCAAAACATGTGCCTAAGAGAACTCTAAGCTGCACTAATGCTTGTTTGTCCATTTCAGGGTTTATAATGTGCCCTAACACTTGAGCAATGGTCTTTTTGAAGATAACCAACCGCCACAAACCAGTCAGTACTTGCCAGAACTAATTATCAGTCATCAAAACACTGATGCTGCTTTAAGGGGACGCACCAAAGTCTAGTCACGTCCCCGGAACACCGTCCCTCAAGGTCACAAAACTCAATTTGTCTCTTTACAAGTACAAAAAGAATGACAACACACAAACAAGTCGACGCGGCGAGGCTCAGCCTTGTTTGTTCCTCCACCTTGCCAGGTCAGAGACCCTCCCTGGTACTTTCCGTTAAAAAAAAGCGATGCTCCCTTGAATTGAAAAGCAGATATGAAAGACACCAAAGTCTTGGAACAACCTGGGGGAGTTCTTAAGAGGGAGAAATATGCGAAAACAGTTAAAACACTGAACTAACACCTTCCTGTCAGCTAGCTCTTAATTCATGCCTTTGTCATTCCCTGTCGCATGGTTGCACCCTTCTCTTATCTCCCTTATATACATTTTTCTCCAATTACTTGAGTGCACAAAAGCCCTTCCCCATTTGGAGTGCAATAAATTACCTTCTCCTAATTAGGTAGCGAGGCGGTAAAAGCATGTCTGTCCAAGTTTGTTTCAACATGACTGAAGATTTTATGATTGAGAGGCACAAACTAATTGGATTCTCGACTGGCTGTGTGGATAAAAAAAAAAAAAAAAACGCGCCGCTATCAAAGAGCGAGCGAGTGATTGAGAAGGTGGGTGAGTAAATGCGGCGTTTGAGCCGAGAGGAAAGGAGAAGAGCGGGAGAAGAATGCCGGTTGTTAAGGGTGTGTTTTTCGAAAAACTTGACGTCTAAGAGTGCAACTTTTTTACTTCCCGACAGAACTTTCCGAAGCCCTTTCATTAGCAAAGTGATCATTCCTCCCCCTGGCTTTAATTGTGCCCCAGGCCTTGTCTGATCAATAGACTAAATTGTTCATCACAAAAGCCTCTGGTGGCTTGTCAGCTGCGCCAGATTAGAATGCAAGGCAGGAGTATACATAAAAAGTCTGTGATTAAGATCAAATGTTGGAAAGTAGGAATGAGGGGCCTTGGTGCTAAAGTACGGGGGCGTCAGCGTTGAGTGTTATTTGGGAGGAGAATCCTTGATAAGACGCCGAGTCTCATTAATGACTCTGTTTCTGTCAGCTCACCTTTTTAAAGGAGGGTGGGGCCTGGCAATGAAAGCGAAGCCGGCGTGGGAGAAGGCAACAGTTGATTTCCCAGACGATGGCGACACTGTTGAGTCATGAGCTCCAAACCTGGAAGAAATGCCACAGGTAACGGCCAGTTGCTCCGTCTATCTGAGTGCTAATTAGCTCGTGGCTAATCCACAAGAGCTAATAAGACTTTTTGAAGGGCAGGGGTGAAAAAAAAAAAAAAAATACAAACGAAGCACTCCCACCAATGAAGAAAGGACTCTGAGGAATGTTTTGGCTCCCAAGTTGGCATGTTAGTGTGTGTTTTGGCTCCCAAGAGGGCACTTTCGCATACGTTTTGGCTCCCAAGGCGCTGTTGAGTACATGTTTTAGCGCCTGGTGAAGACACCTTTCTCTAGCATGTGTTTCAGCTCCCAAGAGAAACCCTCAGCATGTGTTTTGGCTCCCAAGAGGGCACCTTAGCTTATGCTTTGGCTTCCAAGAGACTGTTCAGCATGTGTTTAGCTCCTAAGAGGACATTTCTTTGAAGCATGTATTTTTTGCGCCCAAGGGGGCACTCCAAATTTTGTGTTTTGGCTCCCAAGAGGGCACTTAAGAGCATGTCTTGTTTCAAAGCGGCTTCTGGTCCATGTTTTTGCTCCCAAGAGGGCGAATTAGCTTTTTTGGCTCCCAAACAAGTACTTTGACAGGGTTCTTTGGCCCTGAAGAGGGCACTTAAGCATATTTCAGCATATTAAAGGCAACTGTTAAGCATGTGTTTCAATTCCTAAGACAGTACTTTTCTTTGGTATGTGTTTTGGCTCCCAAAAGGGCATTGAAGAGCATGTATGGCCTCTTGAGATGCTGTTTGGCCCATGTTTTGGCTCTTGAGAGGGCACTTTGACAGGTTTGGGAGTTTTTCTGATCAAAAAAAGGCACTTAAGTGTGTGTTCTGGCTCCCTAATGGGCTCTTTGGTTCATGTCAGCTTCAAGAGAGCACCTAAGCATATGTTTTGGCTTCCAAATAGGAAATTCTGAGTGCATTTCGGTTCCAAAGAAGCTGTTTGGTGCAAGTTTTTGCTCCCAATAAGGCACTTCTGTGCATGTTTGGGCTCCCGTGACGGGGGTTGGCAACCACCCACCCTCTCTTTGTGCTTTATTTGAGAAACAAAGCATTTTTCTGGAGGTGAAAATGTGTAACTTCATGTAACCGAGTTGGAAAACACAAACAACTACAGCGAGAATGAGAGTTTTCTAAACAGGAATAATGCAGACTTGTTTTTTTTGTGTTTGTCTTCTCCTGTGACACAAACAATTCTGCTCCTCACACCATCATGAATTCAAATTATTCACCTCTCGGTCAGAAGGCTGCCTGCATGTGGTGATGCTGATTGGATGGAACGATAAAGCCTGTCCTTGCTGGACCTTCCTCTTCTTTTTTTTCCCCATTTACTTTCACGATATAAATGCACACTATGGCTTTTTTTAAGCTATCATTAAAGACAAACTCATCTTTATTCTCTTGTTTATTGCTGTGTAAGCCTACTGTGTTTTTACACAATTATGTGCAATTAAGTAGTTAGTGCAGGCTGAGATGCTGCTCACAGGAGGAACACAAACACAATCAGCGCAGCCAAAGAAAAGCCCCTCGGGAGTAAAGAAAATGACCAACAAGCTCCTGATTGCATATTGATCTTTTCAAAACTCTCACAGAGCATTACGGCTGCGGTCAGGCCTTACGACTTAGTCTAGAACATTCTCCCCGTCCCTATTATAAAATACAGTAGTAAGAACTATTTGCAGGCCCTGCAGCTCATGTGTGGGAGTTAAAATCAGGACGCTAAACAAGAGTTTGTCACTGGGTTTCCTCTAATTTCATGTGTGGTATGATTTTCAAGAAGAGGGTTGGTGAATTCATGACTCATTCTACTGTAACTTAGCAGTGACATCTACTGGATATTGTGAGTATTGATCCCTTTAAACCCACAGACAGCACAAAACCAGCTGCAGACATTTTTTGGGTGAAAGATAAGATCAAAAAGTGACAAATCATCATCAAAAAAAAAAAAGAAAAAAGCACGAAAGTGGCCTCATGGGAGCCAAAACACACTACTTTGCCCTCTTGAACACCAAAACAATGTTTTAAGTGACTTCTTAGGAGCCGAAACACATGCAGAGTGCCCTTCTTCTGAGCCTTACATATCTTATGCATAGTCATGGCAGCAAAATGATGCAAATGTTCCCTCTTGGGAGCCAAAACACATGCTAGAGAAACCTCTTCAGAACAAAAATGTGTGCCAAGATACCCTCCTGGGATTGAAACTGGAGCTTAAGTGTCACTAAGGGACCAAAATACAGCAAAATTGCCCTGGGAGTTAGAAAAACAAACTAACAAGTCCTCTTGGGAGCCAAAACACATACTAGAGAGACCTCTCAGGGACAAAAACACACTAAAGTGCCTTCGTGGGAGCCAAAAAGTTCTAATGTGCCCTCTTGAGCCCCAACCAACATTAATGTGACCTTTTAGGAACAAAAGAACACAAAAGTTACCTCTTGGGAGCTAAACATATGCTACATTTCTTGTTTGGGAGCCAAAACACACTATGATGCCATCTTGGGAGCCAAAAAGCACTAATGTGCCCTCTTGAGCACCAAAACAATCTCAACAAAAGAACTCCTGCTTAGGAGCCAAAATGAAGCAAGATTGCCCTGCTGGTGAGAAAAACAAACTAACCTGTCCCCTTGGGAGCCAAAACAACGACACACTGCTATCTTGGAAGTCACAACCTGTGCTTAACTGCTGTCTTTGGAGCCAAAACGAAACTAAAGCATCCCTGAGGACTCATAAAACAAGCATAAGAGTCCTCTTGGGAGCAAGACTGTGCGCTACAATACCCTTTTGGGAGCCAAGATGAAGCAAAATTGCCCTCTTGGGAGTCAAAACAACAATACACTGCATCTTGGAAGTCAAAACATGTGCAAAGCTGCTGTCTTTGGAGCCAAAACAAAACAAAAGCACCCCTAAGGACTCATAAAACGAACTTAAGAGTCCTCTGGGGAGTCAAAGTGTGCACTAGAATAACCCCTTGGGAGCCAAAACACACTAGACTGCCCTCTTTGGAGTTGAAAATGCTTGAGTTGTCCGTCTAGATAGCCTGTTTTAAAGGCTTTCTAATGCTCCATCAGTATAAAATATAAACATGTCTAAAGCGCCCTCAAAAACACACTGAACTCAGTGCCCTCCTCAGTTTTTTCTCTCTTCGCCCCTGCCCTACAAAAAATCTGTGCACGCCACTGCCCCTGGGACACCCGAAGACCTCCCGTACCAGTGGGATTGCAGCGAAAACAGCAATACGCCGAGCATACTCCGGCCTGATGTTTTTGTCTGAAAGTGGGGCATCGCTGGCCTCGAGGAGAGCAAAGTGGTCTTGTGAAGGAAGGTCAGTAGTTCAGATTCCAGGGCCCGTGGGGAAAAAAAACCGAATGAGTAACACTTTTGTGCTTCTTGCTGAAGTCTATCCAAGGTGCCTTTCGGGGGCGGGAAAAAACAGGCGTGAGCTGTTTAAGCCACTGGACCTTCAACACCACTTCACAATCAGTATGCGGACAAAAACAGCATCCGAGCTCTAAAATCTCGCCCTTGGTGGCGATTAATATAACAGGTGCACTTCAACCTTTTTGGCGCATTTCAGTCACAAAAGAAAACGCCTTATAACACACTGAGTTATGGTATTGATTGTTTCAAATGTCACATATGGGGGGTCAGTGAGCACGTTCAAATGCTGAGCCTGGCTCTAATTGTATTAACGCTGAGTGAAAGGTCAGCGTTTAACACCTAGTGCTTTTAAATTTACAAAAAAAAAAAAAATAATGGCGCCACCGGGTCACTGGTGACCCATTTGCCATTCAGATCACTTTGTCAAAGTATAAACAGCGACGCCTTTGTCAAATATCAGAATGTGATTTTGTGATCAGAAGCTTATATTCATCAGACCTCACTGTTTTGGGTTGTGCTTTCATCCCAGGAGAGCTTGTGATGGCCAACAAGCGCTCCTTACTTGACAGGTCAATTGCGCACTGGGGTCTTGCGTAATAGCCCTTTAAGAGGGTCGTTTATTGGTCATCAAGCCTTGAACAGTAGCAAATTTAAGCTAACCTTTAACACAAATCCAGCTGTTGCCATTTACATCATTGGCGAGCAGCTTCACATTCTCATAGCATTTTCGCCTCAATGTTTTTTGTTGAGTTTTCATCCCAGGACAGCTTGTGATAGACAAAAAGCACAACTTACTTGACTAGCTAAAAGCGCATGGTGGTCTAGCGTTAGTTGTTACTCACCGGTTCAGTAGAAAATCGCCTTACCTTTCACGGGCAGCCAGCTGTAGCCATTTACATCATTGGCGAGACCTTTATATATATGTCCATTCACATTCATAGAGGTGCAATCTGTGACAGGGAACAACTTCATGAATTTTGGTGAACCTTGCAACAAAGAGAGAAAAGTTGACTAAAAAGAGGACACTGAGCACTGATGAAGCTGGTTTTGTTTACGTGGAGTCTTAGTCTTTCAAATAAGGTTTCTTCAGTCATAAGCTTTTAAACATAGTATTTATACAGGCCAGAATTAGTAGGGAACTTACAGCAAAAGCAGACCTTTATTGTGAAAAGGAACATTTATTTCAGACCTTCTCATAGACATATCTCAAACAACGGCGGTGCAAGCGCTCGTATCCATTTCCCATAAAAGAGTCCACAGAGACAGAACATGTAACACCATGGTCATAGAGTTCAAATGGAAACATTAAATTAAGCACTACATATTTATATCAGATACAATGAGAATACAGCTGAAACTGGTTGGGGAACACTGAGTTAAAGAGGGGGTTGTTATTCGTCTTCGGACGTTTGAGTGTACCAGGTAGTGACACAACGCAACACAGAAATGCAACCGGCGTCTTTTTAGTCACTGTTGAACATTATAACTTACAAAAACAGGGCTAACAGGAGAAAGAGTCACGGGTTAATCTTATTTAGGCGGTCTGTCCCTTTAAATATCAATACGAGGGAGGGAAATTCATAAAGAATACATGTTTTTCGATTCAATTAAATAAGACTTTGCTGTAAAAACATCATATTTCATGACGATAAATGGGAATACACTCTCTCACAAATGCTTCTTTTAATAGAGAAGTGTGCATTTAAATGTGCATGTAACCCTCGTTGCGCCACCATTAGCTTGCAACTCACACGTAACGTATCACTTAAAATAAAAGTGGCAGAATATATCTGGAATAAAAAGGACAAAACACAACATGTTCCCATAATAAATGTGCGTTAATTGCACCAAAAGAAGTTCGTCAGGCTAGAAAACCGTGAATAGTTTGTGCAAAAAACAAGCTAGCTAGCATAGCGCTATTTCCTCTCTGTCAATTTTTAAAAATATCTCAGCATATGTAAAATTTTCTGTAAAGACATCTGAATCCACTACTTTGGTTCCTTCTTCTTAAAACGAGCGGCAAGGTAAAATGGTGCGTTTAATGTACAAAATGTAGAACTGCGTCTTCCAGATGCTGTGATTGATTAAAGTTGAGGTGTGTAAGTGTGTGTGTGTGCGCGGGGTTTTCAAAGTGCTTCATCTGATAAGGTGAGGGTTAGAAATTGATGGGTGGCTTGTTTCCTTGTTGCCGTGGTCCAGATGGCGCAGTTGTGTCCGTTCGTTTCGTTTGCTTCAAGCTTTTACGACCACAATTCCAATGAGGTTGGGACATCGCGTAAAATGTAAATAAAAAACAGAATACAATGATTTGTAAATCCTCTTCAACCTACATTCAATTGAATACACTACAAAGACAATACATTTATTGTTCAAACTGATCAACTTTGGGGTTTTTTGTACAGATGGAAAAAGACAATTCAGATTGTTATCAGCGCAAAGTTCAAAAGCTAGCATCTGTAATTGCACTGTCAATGCTGAAAGGTACATCCAGGTTTTGGAGCAACATTTATTGTCATCCAAGCCACTTTGTCTGATTATTTCAGCCAAACAATGCAACCAAGACACATTCTGCACCTGTTACAACAGCATGGCTCGGTAATAAAAGAGTGCAGGATCATAAGTTTTATCAGTTTGAACATTAAATATCTTGTCTTAGTGGTGTATTCAATTGAATATAGGTTGAAGAGGTTTTGCAAATCATTGTTTTCTGGTTTTATTTACATTTTACACAACGTCCCAACTCCATTGGAATTGGGGTTGTAGATTAACTTTTAGAAATTATAACATACAACTCAAAGGATGTTAGAAAAGTCACATGGGTTAAAAATAGTGATGGAGTGTTTGTGTTTCGGTAGCGTTCAGTCTTGAGGGTCCAGTCCCTCTAAATGGTCTGGGATGGGTAGACCAGTAAGAATGGTCAGACACTTGTTCCACACGTTGAAGACAGGACACACTGGTTGAACGAAGGACACGTGGAACGTGTGCAGGTGCTGGGAGCCCACGGCGTCGTAGAAGGTCAGGTAGCCGGCGTCGTAGTCCAGGAGGACCCCGACGCGCCGCAAGTGGGGCGACGGCTCAATGGCCAGCTCTTTACTGTTGTGGCGGACCACCCAGGAGTTGTTGCAGCGGCACAGCACCCACGAGGCGGAGTTCTTCCCGATCCACTCGTGCTTTGGGGCTGATTTGTAGGCGATGCCGACGGCGTACCTGTGGCGGGGCAAATGGTTTCGCCATTTTATGCTCAACATCTGAATATGTACAGACCCTTCTCTTGGTTCCATTCGTCCATATTTTCCAATTGTTTTGTATTCAGGGATGCTTAATAACCCTCTGAACAAAATCCACAAGGAAATATTGCAATTTCAAATATATCATTTTAATTGATGATATATTTCTTGTATCACATTTGACACACTGGGTAATTTTGCGAACTATTTTATCTATTTTATTAAAGTTTTTTAGTAAGTATGCATTCATTTCTACGATGGCGTATTGCATTTGCCCAATAAAATAAATATCATCCTGTTTTTACGGGAGACTTTTTCGTAAAAACAGGATTTTTGTTTACAAACAGCCTGGTGGCCCTGTTGTCAGTGGGCCATGTGTGACGGCAATCATGCTTAAGTCCCTAGCCACCAGGAATACAGCATGGTTGAGATGGCCAGTGCCAGTGGAATTGTCTTATCTCAAAATTTTGACTTTTTGTCTCAGAATTCCACTTTTAATTTAATTTAATGACATTTTATCTGAACGTTGTTAATAATTCTTACCCTCAGTTTTCATCATTGCATTACAGTCATGGCTTCTGATGGTTTGATGTAATTTTCTGTCAAGTCTGTAAATGTTACTGTACATCGTGAAAACTTCACTAAAGCTTCACAATAAGATTGTTATCTGAAACTGTTCAGCCCCAATTAGTGGCACTGTTCTTGTGTGTCGGCAATCATGCTTAAGTCCCTAGCCAGCAGGAGTGCGGCACGGCTTATACGGCCAATGCGACCGCACCCTTAGCTACTTTTAGCGACTTTTGGGACAGCCAATAGCGGCTTTCCTTACTGATAAGCCAGCTGTAAATTCTCACCACGTGCTCCCTCCGATCAAAGCCTCCCAGTAATGCCGACCGCTGTCGATGTACACGTTCCCCACCACACCGTAGCTGCTCTGGCTGGTGAAGCGGTCCTGGCTGTGACCCTTCTTGGACGTGGTCTCGTCCCTCTCCACCGTCAGGTTGTCGTGGGACACTTTCAGCTTCTTGTGGGCCGATTTGGGGTCCAGCTTGAACGGCTGGCCTTTGGAGGGCGAGAAGGGAAATTGGAAATAAATGAAAACACAGCGACGATGTATTGAAATCTATAAGAACATTCTTTACAGGGAGCTCATTTATTTCAGTTAATTGAATTTCATGTTCGCCAGTGGGGAAAACCTGACTCACAAGTGGAGCATGGGAAAATAACAAAGCTCATAAGCTAGTCGTCTGCCTGTGTTTACACATGACTTCTCAGTCAAGGTCAATCCCACGTGGAATGCTCATTTTTCATCTTGCACTCACTGTTAGTCTTCAGAGTCCCCGGTTCGCTGCTCCTGCTCCCCGCTTGGTTAATGGCCTTGACAACAAAGATATACTTGGTGCCACTCTGCAGACCGTGCACTGTGTAGTGGTTCTGCTTGATGTTTGGAACAATCATCCAGCTCTCCAGCGAGTTGCACAGACCTACAGAGGGATGAAAATGCAGGGTGAGATAGGGAGAAAATACGGGGATGATACACTGCATGGTCAGCTATTCCAAGCAGAAAGCAGACTTTGAATTACAGTCGCTGAAAACATGCTCCAGTGAAGATGTTGTACTTTATTTAATGGATAGAGCTGGAAACAGAAAACACATTGGATCATTTTGATGAATAACTGCGGGCACTTTCAGCCCAAGAACAAAAACTCAGAAACAAATCCTTTTTCGAAAAGTTTCCTGGAGTTTTGTAGGTGTCGAAAAAGGAAAAGTAAGTGTATCTGAATTAAAGATGACACACGGCTTTCTCTGTTTAATATGCACAAGACTGCAAGCGCCGTGGAATAAATGTGCAGGAACAAAAGAGAAATTTAATCAGTCGCTATCATTTAAACACATATTTCCCACAGGAAATCCATTCAGCCGCTGCATCGAGCCATTACACACACACACACACACACACACACACACACACACACACACACACACACACACACACGCATCACTAAGGACACTGTTTATGTTCTTTCTTATTACATTAACATTACAACTTCCTGCATAGTTATTCATCCACAAAATGCTCCAGAGGGGAATGCCAAAAGATACACCTCAAGCGTTAACCCATTGATCATCAACTGGTGGCCCGAGGGCCAACTCTGGCCCCCCAAACCATCAAATCCGACCCGTGACTGACTTCCAAAATTGGTTGACAGTGGTATAGGTGATAGATGCCTGACTCATACAGGCTAAAAAATGCCACAAGTTTTGTAATGACTTGGGAAAATTTATGAAAAATAAACACTGAATAACAATGTTATGCCAAAATTTGTTTTCGATTCAATTTTTATTTGAGGGTTCAGCCCCCAAGGTGACTGTCTGGTACAATTATGGTGCTATATTTACCCTATATTACCCATGCTAGGGGAAAAAAACGCAGCAAAGCTAATGTTGCTGTTACCTTCCACGCAACAACCAACCTGACTTCTGCCAAAAACCCAACCGAGCTGCCTGGCCAAGGCAGCCCCTTTAGATACTCCAAGCCCCTCCCTCTAGGCTCATAGAGAAAAAAAAAAAACATCAATAATCTTTCATTTCATGGCAATCATACCCCGCTTTAAACCCACACCGTCAAACAATAACACCTTCGATTACAGGGTATATTTTCAACCCATAAAAAATCCCAAAACACAAAAAGCAAACAATTAATCATCTAAAAGGGAAAAACACATGAAAAATCTCTCTTTTCATGGCAACCATACCCAGCTTTAAACCCACACAGTCAAACAATAACACCTTCGATTACAGGGTATTTTTTCAACCCATAACTAATCACAAAACACAATAAGCAAACAATAAATCATTTGAAAGGGAAAAACACATCAATAATCTTTGATTTCATGGCAACCATACCCCACTTTAAACCCGCACAGTCTTTTTTTTCTTAGCAGGGTAGTTAAAGGGTAAATCAGACAGGAGGTGAAAGAATCACGGCGTGGGAGGGAAGTGAAAACGGGGAGAAAAGCAGTTGTCTTGTTAGATTAATGGTTTGATAGTGTGAAGTTATGTGAAAAAGGGGAAATGTTTGAATTTAGAAGAGAAGAGCGACATGAAGAGAAAGACTGCGAGGCAGTTTGATTGAAAAGGAACAGGGGAGTTCCTTTTCACATGCCCTGACCCCATTTTTCTCCCTTGTAGCTGTTGCTCACTGGAGTGTGCCTGTGGTTTCCGAGGCCCTGTGTGTAAAAGTCGGAGTACCGTACGGTCTGTAGTCATTCGACACGACGGCGCGTCAGTCAGCGTGCGCCCGGGATTCATTTCACAGCTTTCATCTCCGCTAATGTGACGTCTCACTCCTACGGCGCCGCTGAAAAACCCCAAACGTCATCGGCATATGAAGTCACTGAAGTGGCTTCTTTGACTGACTGCTCTAAACGCAACATAAAATCTTTCCACCCCTCTTCCCTCTTCACAGGGTACAGTGACTTGATGTTTGTCGTCACTGTTTCCAACTCAGAGACTAGCGACAAATCTAGTGACTTTTTCTGGTGTTATAGGCCAGGGGTTCTCAACCTTGGGGGCGTGACCCCATTTGCCGTCCGGTATTTCCGGAGCTAGCCTCTAGTGGTCACTCGAGGAACAGCAGCTTTTTTTACACTTTTACATTGCCTCATAATTTCCAACAGACGGTTGCGGTTTGGTAGCACCCCATTTAATTGGAGAAGAAAAAAAGAGTACAAGAGGGAGGAAGAGGGGGCATAAAGCAAATACAGCTCATACTTACTAGCAATGTTGGACTGCCCGGTGAAGATGGCGTACTGCAGCTCGTAGGACACCACCGTGAATTCATCATCCGACGTCCAGTGCACGGCGATGGTGTCGTAGGACGCGGTGCACAACTCCTCCCTTATGCACGGCGCGCTGGGAGCTGTCGAGTACAAAAACCGGAACGTCATCCAAGATATCCATGACGACTTATTAAAGCAAAAAGTAGACCCTGATTAACCTTGCATGTGTGTAAAAGCTTGGTTACACTCAGGATTTAAGTTGTTCTTTCCACTCCACTGGTAGATTGAGCATTAGGAGCAGCATGGAATTGGAGTAATAAAATATTCAGATACACATTAACACAGCAGGAAAGTAAACAATCCTTTTCGCAGTGACTAATGGGAGAAGTTATATAACCAGAGATGCTAGATTGGATTTCTTAAACTAGTGTATTGTCTATTCACTGATTTCTAACCTTACCGGTGAGATAATCTAGATTCTCCAACAACTTCTTCTCTCTGGCAAAGTCCAGGGCGAAGGTGTCGAAGGTGTCAGTGAGGGTGATCTCAGGGATGAGCACTTGCGTGGAAGCTGTTGCCATGGACACCCTGAATGAAACCCAGATGATTGAAGAGGTTTTAATTCACAGTTTCTGTATTTCTTTTAACACAAGCTGATTTCTTTCCACTGTTGGGAAAATCCAGTCAAAAAACTCCCAGACATCTTAGCATGAAATTTCTCGTCCTTTCCCCCTGAAGCCAAACTTAAGCCGTTGAGTGATTGTGTCGTGCGTGGGCCGGCGTGGGCCGTCTGACCTCTCGTTGATGCTCTTGGCGGTCTGCAAGAAGCGAGCGTGGTCGGTTTCTTTCAGCGTCTGATCGGCCTGCGTGATGAGCGCCGACGACCTCTCGATGCACTGCTTGCAGTTGGAGATCTGCTGGGCTAGCTTGCGCATCCTTTGCGTCTGGAAATAAAAAAATTTCAGATTAAGAAGAAAGCACTTCCTCGTATGTGTATTTCACTTTATGTGACATAGCTGAAAATGCTAACATGGGTTTCCAGTCACTTTTTGAACATGATTAACTTCAAGATGCTTCATGCCAGACATAAAACATCCACCACATCACATCACATTACTTGTGAGGAAACATTAATTTTGCATGGAAAAAAAAACAAATTTGCTTGTGCAATCAAACAAATGTTTTTGAGGCTTTAGATCAATCACATTCTTCTACTAAATGGTAGAAATGACTAAATCAGTTTGAGTCAATTTAGTTTTTTCTCTTATTGAAATAAAGTGACTCAAAATGTGTAAAACCATTTGGTCGAGGAGATATTTTTGTGCTTAAACCTTATTTCTTTGCACTTTTTACTGATTCCATTGCAGTGAATCTGGATTTATTTTCCTCTCTGGTTTCGGCCTTGGTTTCACCCCCTCTCCCTGCAGCGCGAGCACAGATTTCAGCAGACAGATTGAGGTCAGTGGCTGGATTGAGGTCGAAATATATTTCACCAGCAGTTCAGCTTGTAAAGAACTCTACACAATGTAATCTCACTCTGAACCTTTTTTGGGAATTTTTCTCAGAAAGAGCGTTTGAGGATTTTTCCAACGATGGTGTCGCACTCAACGAAAAGTAATTTGTAGAAATTCACTGGCTTTGAAATAATATCCCCAACTCCCTTGATGCATCCTGAAAGTCACAGCCGACGTTATAGTGTGATAAAAAGAAAATGCAGAATGGCTCTGCTGTCATTAGGCAGCTTTAAAAAAAAAAAAAAAAAATCATTTGGGTGAAGAGTAAAAGAAGCGCCCTCCCATATGCTCTGGGATCAAGTTTTGGCCAGTCAGACTGTTTCCCCGTCTGTTCAGAATGTGTCAAAGGGTCTGCCGTTTTGGGAGGCACTTCGCCTTCTGTTGACGGCGCCTGGATCAAGTCAAATGGCTGCGAGTGATGTGTTTGGCTTAAAACAGAAAAACTCGATGACATCTGAAGTCTTAGAAAAAGCTTTGCATTTAAAGATACAAAGATACAAGATAATGTATTTGTCATCGCACATGTCACTAACAAGTGGACGGATGTTATGTGTCAGAGCAGGCTGTCAATGGAGCCATCTCAATGAGAAATGTTAAGAAAAATAAGAATAATGTCACCATATGGTTGCAGCAACACAACAATACATCCATCAAGCCATTATACAAAGAGGAAATGGGGGAATAAAAAATAAATAAATTTAAAAAAAAAAAAGTTCAGCGATTCCCAACCTGTGGGTCGTGGCCCCCTGGGGGGTCGTGAATGCATAGCAAGTGGGCCGCAAAGTTATTTCCAAAAAAAGTATTTAATTGGAGTGTTATTATATAAAGATACAAGGTACAAATAGATAAATAAGATACAAATATGTATAATAACGTTTAAAATGTTAAACTATGTTGAGTTTTAAAGAAAATTAAAACAGTTCAGATATTCATATATGAAAAAGAAACCTCCCTAAGAAGACACGTTATTGCCCTATAGGTAACATGACTCCCACATTTTCAAAAGTGCCCGTTATGTTGCATCTTTTGCACTTGGAGTGTTTGTGAGCTGCTGTGACGTGGAAATCTGAAAATGGGGGATCAATAAAGATTATTCTATTCTATTTTTGAGTTTTAAAAGTGGGCCTTGATTTGGAAAAGTTTGGGAACCACTGGTGTAGTTTAATAAGAACAATAAATAATAAAAGAGATTTTTTTTTCAATCATTGTTTCTGTGTGTTTCCATTAAACCTTTGGCTGTAGTTGAATTGTACTCTGTGTAAGTTTCAATCAGTTATAATATAATATTGATTGACTTGTCTTTGGGTGTTGAATAAGGTTTTTTTTATGTTTATAGGGGCCTGTAGTGGGGGAAAAAGTTTCCTCAGGTAGCCTGAGGCCAGGCTAAGAAAAAAGGAAAGAGGTGAATTATTCAGGGGTGAGTTAGAGTGGAAGGATGTGGAGTGAAAGAGGAGTTTAAAAACCAGTAGAGGAAAATGAACGGTATCACCTGTCGTGCCCCTCGCCCCCTTCGAGTGTCGGACTCACCTTCCCCTCCTTGATCTTGCTGCCAATGATTTGCCTCCTCTGCTGAATGATTTCAATCAGGAGATCGCACTCCTCCATGAGCTTGCCCTCCTGACGGGACGCGTTCACCTGCGGAAAAGCAATCGGAGGAGAGGATGAGACCCGGGGAAAGGAAGAGATGGATGGACGGACGTCGGGGGGTGGAGGACACGCGGGAGTGTATGTTTAAAGGCTTCACATCGCGTGTAGCCGAGGACAGGATGTCATTTTCATCCATCAGCCCTCCCTCCTGTCTGCGCCACACACTCCAGAAGAAGATGAGGCATATTCAGCCACTTTACCTCCTGCTGCTGCCACAGCTGACTGACAACTGGAGGAAGCACCAGGCCCTGTGGCTTCTGGAATGCAGAGGTGATGCCCAAACACCAGAATTTAAGATTTCAATAATCATAATAATAACTATATTCTAAAAAAAACAAAAAGAAGACGCCCTATCCAAGCTTCATAACCCAAACATTTATTTAAAACACTCCTTTTCTGTCTGAAGGGAAAATTTTCAAGCAAATTTCCCCCAGTTAGAAATATAGAAAATGGAAATTTTGCATTGTTATATATATCTATATATATATATATATTTTTTTTTTTTTTGCACATACAAAATTAAAAAATTTTACAAAATCAACACTGCTGTCCAGCTTCCTAACTTTATTTAAAAGTTTCTGACTTTTGGTTCAAACATCTGTTTGGCTCTAAATCCACTGCTGGATTAAAAATGAGATGAATTATTGAGCGGAGCTGGAAGGTGTTTGGAAAGTACTGTTGATGTTGATTATGGTCCTTGTAGTTCTGCCAGGGTTGTAGTTAAGTGTCTTAAGTAGAAAAATAACATGAAAATTTAATTTAACAGCTAGAAACTGGAAGCTACTGAAGTCCAATTGTGTCGTTGCATAACGTGCAGTTCCTCATTGTGGTCAAGTTGCCAATGGGCACAATTTGCCACCTGGATTGCATCCTGTTGCTAACACGCTAATCTGGGTGCCGCTACATATATCTGTGCATCTGTATCTCCAACGCTGCTAATTAGCTTCTATGACATCACTGTGACCGCTCGAGGAGATTTAGCTTCTTGCAGCTGCAGAAACTTTCTTTATGTGCTCCAATTAGCATACTTCCACAAATGTAAACAATAGGATTTTGCAGCCGAAGCTTCCCCGAAATAGACTCTGTAGTTTTAATGCACTTTTTTATCAGTCACATCTTTTGTTAGTCAGCAGAGTTTGTTCTCTTCAGCTTTGTTTCCAACCTCAAAGAAACAATTCAAACTCGAACAGAACTGAAATGTAAGTTTGAGGATCTTGGCTGTATAGTTCTTGGTTTTTCTCTAGTGCCCCAATTTGTGTCCTCTGACTTTTTGTGGCAGTGAATACCAAAAACTCAATTAGAATAAAAGTCTCAAGCTGGAAAACTGCTCATCTGACCTGGAAAAACACCCACAACCCTGCATCATCATCATCATCATCGCCACACGCATGCAAATAATCCCCGAACACGCCGTCGCCGCTATCTTGAAACATATCGGATGCGAAAGTGATTAAAAGTGCAGCGAATCAATTCTGTTGCATTTTCCCCAAGCATCCCAATGTTTTTGGAAGGCCAGACATAGAAGCCTCCGGAGCCTGTGATCAGACTGACAGATTGTACCCTGGCAGGGACACTAAGTGACTCATTTAGCACAGAACACACACACACACACACACAGGCAAGCATACAGAAGTGACTCATTCTCCGGGGGATGTGCAGACCCATGATCTCCAACTTTTTGTGACAAACATGAAGAATTCTAATCCCCCATTTGCACACTCTGGGGTCATGCCATGGTCCATTTGTGCTGCACACTATGCTGCCCACTACTACCATACTTAGCCCCGTTCTTAGCCCAGTACTCTTTGATGTAATTAGCTGGGAACCTAGTCCTGTACTTGGCCAATACGTAGCCTTGTACTTAGCCCTTTATTCTGCCCCATACTTAGCCCCGTACTCATCTCTGTACTTAGCCCTCTACTTAGCCCCAAACCTAGCCCCGTACTTGGCCAGTACTTAGCCTATACTTAGCCCTGTGCCTAGTCCCATACTTATCTCTATACTTTGCTCAGTACTTAGCCCAAAACCTAGCCCATTCCTAGCCCTGTAGATGGCTCCATAAAAGGCCCTGTACTGTGCCCTGTACTTAGCGCAGTACTTAGCTCTTTACTTAGACCTGTACTGTGCCCTGTACTTAGCCCATACATAGCCCTGTATTTTGCACCATACTTATCCCTGTTCTTTGCCCTGCACTCAGCCCCAAACCTAGCCCATTCCTAGCCCTGTAGATGGCTCCATAAAAGGCCCTGTACTGTGCCCTGTGCTTAGCCCCAAACCTAGCCCCGTACTTAGTCTACACTTAGGCCTGAACTCTGCTCCATAACAGGCCATATTTGTAGTCCCGTACTTAGCCCAGTACTTAGGTCTTTACTTAGCCCCATAGTTAGCCAATAGAATCAGAATGGAGCAAAAAATGGTTCAAAACAGGCAAAAAAGAAAAAGCGAAAAATATCCACAAGAAAACTCAATAAAAATTAGTTTTAAGTAGAAAAAAATGGTCAAAAGCAAGAAAAATTGTCAAAAAACTTGGAAAATGTTTGGAAAGTAGGAAATGGTCCAAAAGAGGAAAAAAAGAGTGAAAAATGTACAAAATGGGCCAAAAGCACTCACAAGGCTACAAAATAATCGTAATTAGATTAATATTTGCAAATCATTCAACACTATTCCCTAACTTAAGTTCCATGCTTGGATATCAAATATATGCCACTCCCAGTGGCATGGGGCCAGAAGTCAACGGCAGGTCATGGAGACCCAGAGGTGATCTGACGCCATGGACTAAAAAAAAAAGAAAAGGTCATGTGTAATTCCATATGACACGACACATCTTTTCTCTAAGGGCAACAACAGAAAAGAGAAGGTATGAAATGAAAGTGCCATTTACACCCCTTTGACTTAAAACTTCCAAGTTCTCTTCTTCTGGAGCTTCAAATGTGTCAGAAAAATCTCGAAGCCATCTCCTTAAAAGCCTCAGAGTGGATTAATCTGATGTGAAATATTTATTTAAAAAGTCACCAGTGTAGTGCTCTTCTCTTTTAGCAGCTTCGTCACTTTTACGCCTGCTGGCTCGCCAAATATGCATGCATGTATGTTCTTCGTGACTCCTCCGCATGTGCATGTTTTCTCAATCCTGAGTGTGTTATTGATTTATTTATGATAGGTGAAGTAGCTTGTTTTACTTTTTTTTCTCTTTTTCTGTCGGATAAATCGAATCCAAGGCGTTTCTTAACATCAAAATTCCCCCTCCAGCGAAGCTCACACATGCATACACTGGCACACTCTGGCTAAAATAAATAAAGAACTCCCCCTAAGTCAATCACAATCCTCTTTTTAGTTTGCAGTTAGTGAACGTCTGCCAACCCCGAGAGGCTGCACACCATTATTTTGAAGCCAAGATGCCGCAGCCTTTCAACCCCTGTGGCATCGCTTTATTCAAAGCTTCTTAGCGGGGGCCTGAGCGTTTGATGAACAGGCGAGCTTAGCATAGAATTTCCCTCCGTCCAGCTGAATACCTCCCCCCACCCACCCCCCACGCACTCAGTGTTATTACTTTCATGGTTAACATGACGAGAGGAGCAGATGTTGTCAGTGTAGCTGCTAGACTTAGCCACATGCTAAGCTAACCCCACTTTTCTCAGTCTTAAATCATTAAATGAGTCATTTCAGATGCAAATGTGAAATTATGAGGCTGAAAAGTGCAGATTTTCTATGCATATCCCAGAGGCGTCACAGAGAATTAAATCCACATTTCTGGCAACTTTCGGGTCAGAGGAGCAATAAAGTTGACTCACCTCTACATGTTGACAAGTCTGGATCAGCTTCCCCATCAGTGACTCCAGCTCGTTGTTCCTCTTGATCAAGTTGCTCAAGTTGGTGTCCAAGGCTTGCTGTAGGGACGACAAGAGAGGAAAAGTGAGAAAAAAGTGCCACTCGAGAAGAAAAGCTGAAGAATTCCAACAAGGATCGAGACAAAAAAGGGGGAAGAAAGTTGAAAAGCGCAACTCTGAGGGGTCCACGTACCTCCTTGCGGTGGTGGTACCCCTCGTCCCTGTACTGCCGCCTCATCCTGCCCCCCGTCTGAGTGTAAGCTTGAGCCGAGCACGGACTCTACTCTAGCAGAGGATGTGACTGGGACAGCCACTCCACTGAGCACCAAGCCATGCGCAAACTCGGCCAAGCGGCAAATTAGGCTTCAAAAGCTTCCCCCCCCTATGAGAGCACGAATCCAGAGCAGCAGCAGCGGCAGGAGTGGCAGGAGAAGTAACGCTTTCGGCTAACGAAGCGGTAAGCAGGTGACAGGACGTCAGCTCTGGTCCCTCCCTGTTTTTTCCTTCCATCCCTCCCACTGGTTTCCCCCTCTCTTCTTCTTTTTTTTTTTCTTTTTTCTCCTCTCTAAGCACAAGCTGTCTCTTTTACTTCCAAGACCGTCATATTATTGCCAAACGGAGCGTGCTTAAGCTGCTCTGATGCCGCGACTGTTTCGTGGCTGAATTTAAGCCCTGACTCCGCGAAGGCTCAGAAGTAGAAGGGGAGCACGACGAAGCGGGTGGGACTGAAATGTCAGCGGAAAGTCTGGAAAATTACAACTTCATATCTACATCCTCTTTTTCTTGTTCTCCTTTTTGGTAGTAAATGTAAGTTTGTTCTACAGCTAATTCATGTTTATAATAAAGCAAAGCTGGAAATTAAACTACATTAAACTTTAACTAAGATTCTGAGGTATTATTAATGCTGAAATGTAATTTTTGCAGAATATATAACTTTATTACTTTTTATTTAAGTATTTGGCGAGGCATTATTATGAAAGCCCATTTCTGCCAGTAAAAAAAATTGAAAAAGAATACTTGGCTTTATTGTGACTTTTTTTTTTTGCCCTACATTAAGCACAAATTTTGAAAAAATAAAGGAAATAAAAAGAGATTAGAAAAATTTTGGCATAAAAATGTCAACATTTTGAGAAAAAAAGACAAAACTTTGAAATAGAAATTAAAAACTCTAAACTTCAACATTGAAATTTTGAGATAAAAACTAAAAGTTTGACATTTTGAGAAAAAAAGTTGTATTTTTGGATAATAAAGTCTAATTATGAGAAGAAAATAAAATATTTTTTCAGGTAAGTGAAGACTTGGAGATAAAAAGCTATAACTATGAGATAAAAGGTCAAAATTTTGAGATAGTCAAATATCTGAGATTTTAAAAGTTGAAATATTGACATAAAAAGTCTTATTGTTAGAATAAGTCAAAATTTTGAGACGAATTAAGATTTTATGATTGAAACTTTAAATTATAAAATAAAAAGTCAACATTTTGAGAAAAGGTATGTTTTTGAGATTAAGAGTTTAAATTATGAGATTTTAGATGGGGTTGAAATTTCCGGGAAGAAAAACAAGTCCAAAAAAATCGCCTTTGTTCTCAATATTTTGTCCAATATCTCATGATATTTACTATAGGGAAGAAATATCAACAAAGCCAGTTTTTAGTTTTTACACATGTAACTGGCAGAAATGGGCCACCATACAATATATGTATTAACATTATGAAAAACGTTCACTTCAAACAGAAAAGATCTTTGGGTATGGGTTCCACTTTTTGTTTTTTTAATGGTCCCACCATTAAATCAGTACGAATAATGTTGCAGAAGTGTAAACAAATCCAGGTTCCAAAGCAGCACTGAGGATTAAAACGGAGCTTCCCAGCGCGAGTATTGAATAAACAGTGATGCTTCATACACACAAAGATGGTGGGATTTGCGTTGTTGTGTGCGCTCTTTCATGACACTCCCAGCTTAATGGATGGCCTTAATACGGTCATGACACACAAGAGCGAAAAACCCCGAGAGGAACACGGCGCTACGTTTATCATACATGGAAAATAAAGTAAAGCTCTTAAAGGGGAAGGAAGAGCCGCACCAGGGAGGAAAGAGTGGAACATTTGTAATTACAAAGCAGCATCTTGGGGATTTAGGATCATGAAAGCGTCAGTCACCATGCGTGTGTGTGTGTGTGGTTAGATTTGGGCATGAAGGGGTTAACTCCAACGCTGCCAACTAGAATAAATCTCCCCTGTCTGCCTGTCAAGTCGATCATGTGTCAATCATCTTGTTTTTCTGCAGCTCTGAAACATTTCCTCTGAGTCACCCGTGGTTGCCGAGGTTGCCTCGAATGTAAATACGCTCCCAAAGTTGACTAATGGAGTCAAAATCTCTTCCCGTCTGTTTTGAACATGTAGAGGTTTTTACCCCCGCAGCGTCTTCCAACATCTCCCAGAATCCAATTTAGACACAAATGCAAACTTTGCAGGGGGACGACAGGAGCGTAAACTTTGCCCCTTTTAATTAGATAGGAAAAAGAGTAACAAGAGGAAGGAAGAGGGGGAAAAAAGCAAATCCCAAACTAAGCTCCTGTAAATGCTCACAGTGTGGGATTAATTAAAAAAACACCTCAGCACATAAGCAACAAAATAAACTGCCACAACACAACTCAAAGACTTGCATATATGGGAGGGGGAAGGGAACCAGGGTGGGAGGTGTCGCAGCACAGACACAGCATGAATTTGGCTCCCACAAGGGTATGTTTCCACATTTGGGCTCTCACAGGACAGTCCGGTGTGATTTGCCATCTATCATTAGCAGCTTAAGTACACATTTTGGCTCCAGAAAGGGGACTCCATGATGTGTTTTGGCTCCCAGGAAGGCACTCAAGTATGTTTTTTGGCGTCCACAAGGACAATGCAGTGCATTACCATCCATCAGGACACTTGAGCACACATTTTGGCTCCCAAAAGGGCACTGCAGCAAATTTATCAGCTTCCAATGCATCACTTCAGGATGTGTTTTTGCTCCCACAAGGGCATGTAGCCAAATTTTAAGCCTCTGCAAGGGCAAATAAGTGTTTTGCCTCCCAGGAGGGTGCTTTGATTCACATTTTGGCTCCCAAGAGGGCACATGAGCACATATTTTGGCTACCAAAAGGGCACTTGAGACCACGTTTTTGCTACAGGTGAGTACTTTAAATTGTGTTTTGGCTCCAGTACCTGCCTGTTGCTACATCTGGCTCCCACAGGTACTAATCAGTATGTTTTGCAACCAGGAGGTCTCTTTGGCGCACATTTTGGCTCCCAAGGGGGCACCTCAGCACGCGTTTTTCTCGCCAAGGAGGGCACTGTCGCACACATTTTGGCTCCCAACAGGACCATTCAGGGTAATTTTCCAACACTTAAGCCTGCTTGTGCTAACAATACCCATTCGTCTACAATGGGCCATTTTCTTGCATCTTTTTCTTCCAGATATTTCAACCACATTGTCATCAGCAGATCAAATGTGCCTGAGCGTTTGGTGATGTGTGAGCTAATCACCCTAAAGCAGATAAGCCAACGCAAACACACACATTCCTACCCGCGGATAGAGACAGATAGTTCTGGAAACTTTCTCTGCAAGCTAAATCTTTGCAAGATTTATGGTGACACTGAGCAGGATTGTGTTCTCGGAAATCCACGACTGGCTGCCAGAGTTTCACTTGATTCTCCTGCTTGTTCCAGAAGTATCCGGGGATGTGTGTTAGAGCAATCAGAGGAGCCTTAAAGTAGAACAAGAGCAAGGTGGCCACAACAGGCATAAATTAAAGAGGGGGTAAGAAAAAATAAAAGTCATGTTTGCGCCCTCTCTCCACATCGACTCCATCGTTTACTGCTTTGTCATCACCGTATTGTACCATCTATATTTGTTCGAGTGCAGTGATGTGTTTCCTTGACATCCAGTTTTCTGCTTTTCTTCTCCTTTGTAGATTGAATACAATGTGTTTGTATCACTCTGAGGGGAAGCAGAGATGACTTTGGCAGAGAGAATACAGAGAGAGAGAGAGAAAAGAAAGCATTGCTCTGGAGGAAATTGGAAATGGATGGAGTGTGTGTGATTGTGTTTGGGTTTGATTGAGAGACCAGAAGGCCCCCTGAGCTAAAGGAACACTCAGTACAGACAGAATGCTGCACTGTGAACTTTAAACTCCCAGACAATGGAGCTTATTCGCTGGTGTTTTTTTTTTCACAGGTAGATACTTTCCAACAGATAGCATTCGACTAAACAATTTCATGGCACTTGTTGTGGCGTTCTCATCACTGTTAGGGCATCCAGGGGACAACTGCTTCCAAATTTGGCGAGCCAGCCATGTAGATATTGCTCCTGCAAGGTGAGAACTTTAAAGGTCGGACTAACATTTGAGCTTCCATTGCTCTTTATTAAATGCCGTAATGGGAAGTTATTCAGAGTCAAGGTACATTCAAGGGTGGAAATTGTCCCCATTATAGCTGTAGCTGTAATAAAAAGAAAAGCACGGGATTAGGTATGTTTGTGTTATAAAAGATGAATGAGACAGGCAGCTGGAGGACAAAAAGGTAAATATAGCGCTTATCAGTTATGTTGTGCTGTGTCTGTCTGCCGCTTGTGCTACATGTGGCACTTGGATGTCTCCGACGGCTGATTAAACCGAATGGATTACCACAGGAATACGACAAAAGCAGCAACGGCAGCTTCCATCTTTTATCCTCAAGGTTCTTTCTCCAACAGACATACACAGCCAAGGACTTTTAAAGCTATTTCCAGTCGCCTTCTCAGTCAATTTCCTGTGACCGGGGGTAATTTTATCTCCCAAAAAGGATGGGTGTTCCCACGGTAACCTCCACAGCTCTTATCAGACACAACACCACTGCGAAAGAAAGCTATTCCAATCATCTGATATGTTTTTTTTTTCACTTCCTGCGCAGTGTGGGGATATCTTAAAAGCGATATGCATGAAATGGTGTGGAAAATACGACCAGAATAGTTTCAACTTGTCAGACTTGGGAATGAAAGAGAGCGCCATATCTGTGTAAAAAGTGCCATCTGTTACATCTCAAGCACTTTGAGTTGTTACAGTTCGGCTTACAAGGCAGGAAGAAGCTTTCATGCCTGAGTTGCTCCCGTAAAAGTTTCTCTCTTTATGAATTAAAAACCCAAGGTGGCGTTCTGCGTGAATATTGCATGACAATGGACTGTTTCCCGTCGTAATTAGCGGAGATGGAGACCGTAATGTTTTCCTCCCTTGTTGCAGAGTCTGTCTCTGAAAGCTTAGAACAATTCCATCCCATTGAATGCTTCTTTTAATTAAAACCGCCCTGCGTCGAGCGTAAACACACCATTATGTAATCATAATTGAAGATCGAATTAGACCCTGTCGAGTTATGCTTGTTTTTTGTTTTTTTTCACTGTATATGGCACGAAAACGCCGCTGCACTGATTCTGAAAGAAACGGAAGAAGAAGAAAATGTTTACTGAATTAAGGTCAAGTGAGCTGACATGTACAGCTTTCGACTTGAAGCAGAATTTGGCCCCGGGCTCAGATGTATTTAAAGCCTCGCTTACAATGAGGATGCAGGAAAACAAGCCAGACAGCAAGAGAAAGAAGAGATAGGAGCTTTCTTTGGGTACAGTTTGCCATAGTGTTTGAATTTAATCTTCATAGTGCTTGTTGATAATACTAATAAATATACAGATGAAATGTTCTTTTTCCATTTTTTTCTACAGTTGTTCTACTTTTACCATGGCTTTTTCATTGCAATTGCTCTCAGTAATCCGACAACACTTTGTCCATGTAATTCACTTAATATTAGACATGGGCCCGCATTTCCCTTCAGCAAATGCATGTTAAAATGCTGAGCATCCCACATCGCTTGGTATTTCCAGGGCTAATTTTTTAGCATTCCATACACATGGAACCACCCTCTTGAGATCGAAATGTGTGCTAAAGTGGCCTCTTGGGAGGCAAAAACCTTTTTAAAGTGCCCTTTTGGGAGCTAAAATGCTCGTTAAAGTGCCCTCTTGGGTCTCAAAATAGTGCACTGTAGTGCCCTTTAGGGCGCCGAAGCCAAAATGCGCATTCAAGTGTCTCTCTGGTTGACGCTACACTGAACTCCCCTTCTGGTCTGCAGAACACAGTGTACAACTCTAACGACTCGGAGCCAAAATAAGCACTACATGCACTGGTGGGAGCCAAAGCACACACTAAACTGCCCTTTAGGGAGCCAACACTCGGGGCAAAATGCCCTCTAGGGAGCCAAAACACACACTCAAGTGTCTTCCTGGATGGCAAAACTCACTGATTTTCCCACTTGGGAGCTAAAATGTATGCTAAAGTGCTCTCTTGGGAGGCAAAGCATGCACTGAAAGAGCCAAAAAGGAACACTTAAGTGCTTTCTTGGGAGGTAAAAACCTATTCAAAGTTCCCTTTTAGGAGCCAAAATATGAAAACTGGCATATTCCACTCAGCTACAAGTGGCATGTCAGACACTATTTTTCTTTCTCAGTCACAACAAAGCTTTGTAACTTGCCTGAGCAGAAAGAAAACCTGCACCATCTGATAATTAGCCTGAAAGATAACTGCTGTGTGAGCTGTGCGTGCTGACCTGAGGTGCGCCGCATTATCTCGCCAGATGAACGGAGGGAGAAAACAGAAGCGTGATAATTAGATGATGCACTGACCTGTGGTTTTTCTTGCTAATTATTCCTTTCTGCTCAGATTTGCTGAAACACGCAAGATAAGACGGAGCAGATGCACCCGGCTGGATTGTAGTCGTTAGCTGCTTTTTTTCCCTCTGTTGTGTGTTTAAGAGCAGTGGTTCTCAACCTTTTCAAAATCAGGGCCCACTTTTAAAGCTCAAAAATGTAGGGCTGCTATATACTTTTTTTTAGAATCTGATTCGTTATAATGACCCAAAGTAATAAAAGAAAATGTGATAAAACCCAAAATGTGATATCTGGTCAACAATGTAACACATTATGATTCCCAACCTGTGGGTCGTGGACCCCTGTTGGGCCGTAAAGATGTAGCAAGTGGGCCGCGAAAACCATTTCCAAAAAAGTATTTTATTGGAGTGTAACTATATAAAGATACAAGGTAAAAATAGCTAAATTAGGATACAAATACACACAAGAACATTTTAAATGATAAACTTGGTTAAGTTTTAAAAGAAATCGATACAGTTCAGATATTCAAATATGAAAAAAGTCCCCCAAGAAGGCATGTTATTGCCCTATTGGTAGCATGACCTGAAAAATAACAACAACCTGAAATGTAATTAAAAGAAAAATGTGGTAAATCCCAAATTTTCAACAACATGTCTTCCTAGGGGACTTTTTTTCATATATGAATATCTAAACTATTTTAATTTCCTTTAAAACACAACCAAGTTTAACATTTCAAATGTTATTACGTGTATTTGTATCTTCATTTTTTATTTGTACCTTGTATCTTTCTATAATTACACTCCAATAAAACACTATTTGGGAATGATTTTGCGACCCACTTGCCATACCTTTGCGGCCCACCATGGGGCCACGACCCACAGGTTGGGAATCCCTGTAAAACTGACTTGAGTCTGTGCTTCACTTCTTTCCATTATATCATCAAAGTCAGGCCACCTCTCTAAGGATGTATAACAAATTCCTTCACACTCAAACAAGCGTTCCACACTTCCTTATAAAGGGAAAACCCGTTCCCCAAAGGTGTCATGATGGCGTTTCACTTCATTGGGAGGCCGCATAAACACTTTACGACACTTCCCCTTGCAAACGAGCTCCGTCGGGGTGAGCGCCACTCTTGGAAAAGTTGACTCTTTGCATGTTCTTCACTAGCTCTGCGGTAACACACACATCCACACGCTCACGCTGCTTCTGTGTCCATTACCGGCACGCTCTAATCGCCACGCTCAATTAAGCGCACCTACGCCCAGCAGGCAATCGGCGCTTGTTAACCTGCAACCTCACTGCAGACTCCATACGTCGTCGCTAATGACACTGTGCATATTGACTGTGTGTGCACGCCTCTGAATACCCTTCCGGCGCACTGGCATGAAGGAATGATTATGCTAATTGCTTAATTATTCAGGGGAGATAATAATTCAGCAGGAGATGATAAAAATCTCAGCTGATAATTGAGTAAGATACCTGGGTAAGGGTAGGAGGAGATGTGATAGAAAAGAAAAGAGGCATAAAAATCAAGTTTGATAGGCGGGAGAACTCGATTTGTTGGGTGTCAAAGGTCACAGGGTGATTGCGCTTACCTTGAGTTTTTCGTAGCGATCGCTAAGCGCCGCCACCTGGTGGTCCCTGTGTCGTCCAACCAGCTTGCACAGCGAGCAAATAAGCTGATCGTCACTCACGCAGTACATGTTCACCTTCTCCTCCTCGTGCTCCAGACACTGGAGCCCCCTGAGGTGGGAGTCCGGCATCGGCTCGATGAGCCTGTGTCCGGTGAACGGCTTCTTGTTGGGGTGAGTGGCCCGCAGGCACTCCTCGCAGTACGACACCTCGCACGTGACGCACGTTTTCACGGCATCCTGCGGCGGATCTTGCTCGCAGAACTGGCACTGGACCGGTTCCGGTGGCGTCCCCGGGCTGGACATTGCAGCGCTTACGGGTACGAGCGCCAATCTGTTGCTCCCTTCCTCGCCGGGTGAGTTAGGCCCGCTGAGGGGCGCGGGGAGCGGTAGCGGCAGCCCAGCGGAAGACGACGCCCTCTGGACTCTATCGATAATGTTCTGCAAGGTCACGTTTCTTTTCAGCCCTTCAAGTCCGCGCTCGGGACTCAAGGAAATGACATATCTACAGGTGGGGCACTGGAAGGCGCCGATGCTTTGAACAGACTCGTTGGTGGCGCAGTGAGAGATGAGGATGCGGTGGGCGCAGCCGAAGCAGAGGCTGTGGGCGCAGGGGAGCAGCAGCGGGTCTTCGAAGAGCTCCAGGCAGATTGGGCAGGTCAGCTCTGACTCCAGAGTTTCCATCCTGCTCAGAGGAGGCCAGGCGGGACCAGGCGCAGCGTCAGCGAAATCCAGAAGAGCCGCTCAGCCGTCTGGGAAGAATAGAGATAGAGAGTGGAAAGGAGAGGAGAGGAGGGGGGATTTGTGATTAAATGGTGTGAAACAGCTTACTTCTCACTGCTTTCTGGGGAGGGTTTAGATCTCAGTGGAGCAGACCTGTAAGTGGACTCAGAAAATCCTGCACTTAACACTCTGCTATTGACTCCCACTCACTCGGATGTCCATGAAAACAATCATTTATCCTACATTTGCGGCTGCTTTTTGTAGTATTTCTCTATCCTTCCTCAGCCTGTGCCTTATAACGCACTAGCTTCACCATCTTAATTGCATTATGCATCATCATTGGTGACAAGATCTCCCAAGCTGTTGGGGTTAGATGGTGTTAAATGTAAGCTTTGTGACAGTTCTAAATATTTCATTAGATTAAAATCACTCAGAAGTCATCATTAACTTTTCATGTGGAAAGAACATCACTAAGCTGGAAGCAAACATCTCTGCGATCCATCCGCCGTCCTCATAAATCGATGTTATCAGCCTGTGCTAGAGTCAACTTTTGAGTTTTGGTGCGGCTTGAAAGTCGTGTTTGTGCCTTCTTTATTTATGAGCTTAGCCCGAGGGCGCCGGGAAAAAGAAAAACAAGTCAGGAGAGTTTGTTGTCAGCGAGAAACTTTGAACAGAGAAAAGTCTCTTTTAGATTACATAAGGCTTTAACAAACACTTCAGGGGGATGGGGAGAATTACAGCAAAATATGGATGAAACAACAGATTAGCAGCATTAGCATTTGTGTGAACAGATGCTGCAGCGGTAAATTCTACAAGAAGTCTTCACAAGGAGAGCACTTGCCTCCGATTACGGCCTAAATTGTTGAAGAACACAAGCAAAGTTTCCATCTTGGGTGCCAAAACACATGCAAAAGTGCTCTCATGGGAGCCTAAATGTGCAAAATAGTGCCTTTTTCTGGAACCAAAACAAACTTAAGTGCCCACTTGGGAGCCCAAATATGTGCTAAAGTACTTTCTTGAGCACCAAAACATGCTTTAGTGCCCTTTGGGAGCAATAAGCTTGCAGTAAAATGCCCATTTGGGAGGCAAAAACGTACAAGCGAGTAACCAATGGGGAACCAAAACACATTCTCAAGTACCTCATTGTGAGTAACATGAACAAAACTAAAATGAAAACCTTGGGGTCGGGACCCCAGGTGGGGTCACCTGGAATCCAAATAAGGTCATCTAAAATGTGTGTTAAAAATTCTAAAATGTGTGTTAAAAATTCAATTTACTGTGCACTAATTCTGGCTTCTTTGTACGTACAACACAGTAAAAGGTATTAAATTTGTAAAAAGATAATAAAAGGAGTCAATCTGAGTCTGTGTCGGTCTCTAAGGAGCGATCAAACATTGTGTAGGATAAAAAAAAGATTTCAGGTTGCAAAGTCCAGGGAAATTTATGCGCTCTAGCTCCGAGCCAAATAACATAAACAGCAGACGGTGTTTTACATAAGCGCACAAAGTACAGACATAAAAAGTTGCTGCCAAGGCCACGCAAAGTTCGACAGTGACAGAGCAGTGACAGGAGGGAAACCTGCAGGCGCCGGGGGATAAAACGAATAAATCCACCTTATTCTGACAAAGACAAACACGCACGTATACACACACACACACACACATTTATATATGACGCGGCAGTGCAAATCCAAAGTGGCAGGTGAGAGCGGGTGAAATGCCTCTCAGCACACCGTAGGTGACACTGTTGAACCGTGCGAGAGAGGTGACGGAGGAATTAGGGAGGGAGGGGAAAAAAAAAAAAAGGGTTCCGCCTCCAGGAGGATTTCAGTGAAATCTTGTTGAAGTCATTTATTTATTTATTACTTTTTATTTTTTTTCACACACCATGATGTTGTGTTTGGTGTCTGTCAGAGCTGGAGACATGCAATTTCTCTGCACAAGCCATTGAGTTGGCAATACAGAAAGTGGCCATTAGGGGGCAGTAGAAAGCCAGATAAGCAGTGAGGAGTCCTCACTCTGCAGCTTCTGCTTCAAAGCAAGGGGTGAATTTCATGCATATGCACACAAATCCTGCACGTTTTTTTCATCTATTCCTTTAAAAGAATATTCAGTTTTCGCTCAAATAATTCATTTTTTGTAAAAAAAAAAAAAAAAAAAAAAAAGGGCACGAAAAGTCGAGTTTCTGGTTTTTGGGATTTTGACGTCTCTGTTTTTAGCTTCATGGTATCAAAATCAAATCAGCATCTAACATCTTGCCCTGTTTACATTCAAGCCCCGCCCTCCCTCCCCATCAGCCCTTGCTCTCCTGCTCCTAAATCATTCATTAACTCCAAGGAGATTGCGGCTCACTCTTCCACTCGTAGTTTAAGCTGTTAAAATTTTCATAGCAGCTCTTTCTTTCCATTTTCTCAAAAAGTGATTCGACATAAGCGCGACGTCGCGGTGCCCAAACTGAAGCGAGCGTTCTATTATACATGAAGCTTCTCATAATGCTGATTTATTTTAGTGATTGTTAAAAACGAGGCCTCTACCCTTCTGGTGTTTCTTCTTCTTTTTCTCCTAATATTTCGCTATTAAAACCTGCATAATATCCGTTTTATTCCATCCTCCAGGGGGGGAATTTTATTGCACTAAGCTTCTCATCAAAATGAATACTCAACCGAACCATCGCCTGACAAATTGAGCTGAAAAAGTTCGACTTCCTCACTGGCAGGAAGGAGCACTTCTCCTGCCAGATCTCTCCTTGGTAAATGATGTGACAAGAAAGCTCTCAAAATGTTAAAATAAAAGGTTTAAATAAGCAGCCAAAAGCTATTTCAACCCCCCTCCCTCCTTAAAAACACATTTGAGTGGGCGGAGGGATACGTTCGTTGACGTGAGCGGCTGTGGCAGTCCACGGAGCAGAACCCGAGAAGTAGGTCATCCCCGTTGACCTGGCTCGTACAATCGGCGTACACTCCGTCTGCGTTTCTGTGACGGTACGATTGTGGTGTTCCAATTCTCTCCTCACACACACACACACACACACGAAGGGAAACGTCGGGAGTAAGTGAAAGAAGACGGAGCATCTGAAGGCGAGTGTAAACATGATGATATCTGTCAGAGTCTGTGACGGAGACGTAGGAAGTCAAACATCACTATTATCACTGTGCTTCTCTGGCCACCAGCCACTAAAATGGAACTGGAAAAAGCCATCTAATCAAAGCTATTCAGACTTCACTTCGTCTGGTCAAGTCACCTGAGTAACTGCATTTGTTTTGGGCTTCAACATTGTTTTTATCTTACAACTTCTTAGATGTCATTTGCCTATGATGGTATTGTTTGGCTCTTTCAATCAGAATGTTGTTTCCTGCATGTTAGCATTACAGGAAGAGTTATAAATTTGGTAGTTCTAATTTGAATTACAGCGATGTTGTAACTTAACTTAGCTTAACAGTTGAAAAAAGAATTGTTTAAATGGAGGATTAGAGCCAAAACAAAGAGTTAATTTACAAGATTTATCTCATAAACTTGCAAGAATAAAGTCTTAAACTTACAAGAATGAATCATAAGCACTCTTCAATGACATGTGTGATACTACAACAGGGGATTAGGGCCGCGCAAAAAAAATAAAAATAGATTAACAAGATTACTACCATAAACTTTTGAGAATATAGTCCCAAACCTAGAGTAGTCAAACCAGTGCAAAAGTGCCCTCTTGGGAGCCAAAATGTATGCTAAAGTATTAGCCTGGGAGTCCAAACAAGGCTGAAAGTACCCAACAAGTGCTAAGTGCCGTCTTAGGTGCCAGAAAGTGCAAAGCAAAAATAGTTATGTTTGAAACCCATGCCAAAGTACCCTCTTGGAACCCAAAACACAAGCTCAGTGCCCTCTTGGGAGCCAAAATGTACCATAAAGTGCCTTTATGGGAGCCAAAATGAGTGCCAAAGTGGCTTTTCCTAGGCCAAAAAAGCATGCTAAAGGGCCCGCTTGGGAGCCTAAACATGCACTGAAGTTGTAGTACGGTGACTTTATTCCAAGAAATGCGCCAAAATTGGCACTGTGGCTGTATGCATTGCTCACATGATATGATAAAGCTTTCTGAAATACCCTTGAAGTGCACAATACTAAGTTATTATATCATATTAAATGACTGTAGTAAATGCATAGTGGCTAAATGACATAATATTTTAAAATGCGCCTTAATTTGCACTGTGGCTATAAACAATTTTCTTAATAATTTGACTCTTTTTTTTCTTTTCTTAACATCCAAAACAGCTAAATTGTGCATGATATGATATTACTTCAAGTGTTTTGGACCTTAATGTTAAGTTTGTGTTATTCGGGGTGATACACTTTAGAGAATAAACACCTTCTGTAGCAGTTAGAGCCGTGTATTCTCTATAAGTGCCTCCACCTTCTCGCTATATATAGATATATACATACATCATCTCAAAGCGTCTTCACCTCAATCTGTCGAAGAATTTTTGCAAAGATCCACCCTCTCCTCTCCTGCTTATGGGATTTTCCATCCCAAACAACCATAATCTGCTTTCATGGCACACGATGAGGGATTAACCTCTGACCTTCGGGGGAGCCGGCGAGAACAAGTTGTCTTTCCAGGGTCATGGCTCCCGCGCCAAGGTCGAAGTATATTCTCCAAATTGATTTTATTTACTTAAAAGGATTACTTCAACTCTGTGTGTGTGTGTGTGTGTGTGTGTGTATGTTCCTCGGCCTTTGCTGAGCGCAGTCAAAATATTTTCCCACCGCGTTTCCTCAGATAAATATTTGTCCCGGGCATTTCTTGTAGGAAGCTGGCTACGTGATAAATCATGTATCGCGTGAGCTCATTTGTTGTAGTGTGCAGGTGCAGCCAGAGGGGTGGGGGTAGGGGGCTGTACCCAAAAAAAAAAAAAAGCTCAAACTCTTTCTGCATCCTTCAAATTCCCCTCAGCTGTTCAGCACGAGGCGGCATTCACTGCATAAGTAATACAAACTGTTGCCACACACACACACACACATAGCGTCTTTGTCTGACTCCAGACACCATGCCATGTTGATCCTTAATCCGCTTCCTGCCACACTAGCCGTGACCAATCAGGGCCTTTTATGTTCTGAAGCGGTCAGTCACACCTAACAGGATTGGCTAGTCATAGTCGGGCATGCCGAGGCTATTAGTGATTATCATAAAGGCTGACATTTGTGACTGTGTGTGTGTGTGTGTGCAGAGCAGGGTCTGTCTGCTTGTGTGACCCAGATTGTGCATGTGAAATTAGATGTGATGTTTGGGGGGGCAGAGATTATTCCAGGCAAAAAACAAGTCTGGCAATGGCAAGTGCACATTTCATCAATACAATACAATACACCTCAATACATACACTGTAAAATAACCTCACATGACCCACACTGTAAAATATGAGTTGTTGTTTCAGCATAAAAACATGATGTCAAGGGCTGCCTTCACATTTCATGAAAAAAAAAAAAAAAAAAAAAAGTTACAACTATTGGGTTAAAGACATTATGGGTATAACTTGAGAGCTGTAGCTGTGCTAAACAGCTGGGAGGGGCAAAGATAGAGTGACTAAGTGTCCTCTTTTGCCCTGACATGTCCTCCTTTTGGTCTTAAAATTATTTCCAGGGGGATTTATAAAATTCCCCAAAATGATTTATGTTTTCTCACCATGTTCTACAAACCATTGACATTTATAACAAAGCAAAACTGCACTGAGAGAAGTTTACATTGTTAATATTTACACAATAGAAAATGTTCACTCCAAACAAAAAAGGAGTGTTATAAATAAATAAAGGGTATGAAGCTACTTTGACTTTGAGTACCTTTGGGTAGTTTTGCAAGATTTATACTATTGCTACTGTTATGTAACAATTCACATATACAATATAGGTATAACTTAAAGGCTGTAGCTTAGCAAAATGGCTGGGAGGGGCTAAGGTGGTTGTTAAATTGAAATGTATGTTGTAGTTGAGATTATTCCAACTTATATTTAAATGTTATCACAACAACTTCAGTAATATTTTGTCATATTGACACAGAATGATACACTAAAACAACAAACGTGCAAAATTATATTTTACAGTGTAAAAGAGGAGCCATTAAGTCATTTATAAGGCTACAAATTCAGTCAGTTTTTCTGTTCGGCTTACAACAATATGAGCATAAAGTCCCTGAGCGAGCGTGAAAGTGATTAGACAGAGGTTACTCCCTAAAGGGCCAAATTACTACGCCAAATCTGATTGGATAATGAGATGTTTTTAGCATAGAAGTGTCCCCAAGGAGGAGTTTTAGATGCTACTTTATGCATGTGTGAACAGGGCACTGCTGGGGGAAATGAAAGCATGGAGCATCTGGTAAGAGGGTGAAGAAAAAGTTGCATTGATTTAAGGAACGTTGGGGTTTTATTTTCCCCGTGGACGCACATCTGTGACCTCGGATTAACCTTGAACATGCCTGCCTTGACCCCCCCCGATCACGGACCACCTTGCATGTCATAACACTTATCATACCCACGGCTTTGCAATGTGCTTACAATTACTTCTGAAGTGTCTGCAGTGCAACTTCGCTGCTCTGCTCTGAGTGAGGCTTGACGTGAACCGAATGGAAGGAATGTCAAAAAAAAAACAAAAAAAAAAAAACACACAGCGCTGACACTGAACCCAGAGGCCTCTCCCGGTGGCGAAAATTTGAAAATGACGTGATTGGACTCCCTGAACATCTGTGAGTCTGTGGAAGATTAACCCAAAAAAAAAAAACCTTGATGCATATCGAATGACCAAGACTCTGAGGAGCAGAATTAATTAGACGCTGGCTCTGTGTGACACCTGTGAAGGGTTGTTTATCAGGCAGCACTCTCAGGGAATCAGGGAGTATTATGAAAGGATAAACTTAAAAAAAAAAAAAAAAAAGTCCTGGTTACAGTGAGTTCAGTCATTCCTGAGGATAGGAGAAGCAAGTTTTTGCTTGTGCTGCTATATTTTGCTATATTTCTGCATTGCGGTAAATTTGTAGGAAGTTCACTCCTGTTGTGGCCAATCAGATTCAAGATTGAAGATACTTTATTTGTCATCGCGTATGATTTAGAGCAATGAAATTTATGTCAGTTTTATCCAGTTCAAGAAACATTAAATTTTCAATTTCAATTTTCAATGTGCATCCATATTAGCTAGGTATCCATGGTGATGACGACAATATGTCGCGCCATCCAGTGGCTAACGGGATAGCCTTATCGTTTTGCGTCAATATGGTGGAGAGGGCAAAAGTGTCTAAGCAGAGCCCCCCCACCCCCCACCCCCACCCCTGCCAATGTAACTCAAATGTGTACTGCAGGCAAAAATGTCACTGTAAATACTGAAAGCTTATTTGGTGACCCATGCTAGACTTTTGGGATAATTGCATCCATAGTTTTAGTTGCTCATGTGGTTCATCCATATATTGCCGGAGGCATTTTAGATACTGGTTTGAAACGTACAGGCCCCAGAGTGCTTGAAAAAGTTGTGCAAAGTTGAGTGACCACTTATCCCCTCCACAAGCTGTGAAGTCTCACTGAACCGATTGTCCTTATTGTCAAAAGTTTCCATGGCAACATTACACTCTCTCATCTCATGGGCTGGTGATTAAAGACCGCGGCGGGGCGAATGAAACGAACTGAGCCGGAGCGAGGATAAAGACTCTCCCAATCTGTCTTTGTCCTTCCTGAAGGATGTTTAGATAGCAATTAGCACATCGGCCCCGGAGCGTGTGAAGTGACTGCTGACACTTTGAAGATGAAATTAACCAATTAAGGAAGAGATATGAGTTATACCTCTGTGTTTTTTTTTTTCTTCCCGCCCTGTAGGCGATGCGCTGGTGTGATAGCGGGGTGATGTGGGTGGCGAATGTTATCAGGAAACTTCACCGGAGTGAGCATGTTTGAGCGTTTTAATCACGCACCTTCCCCTGCCGCGCACAAAGTGACAGATGTGGCCCCCGTGCAGGAAGAGAAATGACAATACCGCCCGGCGCTATATTTATCTGCGCGGTTCCCACAGTCAATCACAGCCGAGGCTGACAAGAAGGAGTATCTGAGCGCCGGAATGCTTTTTTCCTCAAGGCTGACAATGCGGCTGAAACGTGTCGGGGGGGGAAACAGGAAAAGAAACAATAACAATGACAACGTCGCTATAATGGTCCTGCGTCGTGACAGCTTCAACTTCACACAAAGTCAAAAAACAGCAAAGTTTTGAGCCTGTTCTGAAACTTCTGGTGATAAAATCTAATCAAGATACTGGAAAAGTCCGTATACAATTCCCTTCCTTCCTCAAGTTCCCCTATTGTCTCACAGCCCACTAGACCTGGATTTCCTTGATCCCTGTGACCCCCGTAGCAGGTGAGAGGGATCAGTCGTATAGCAGCCAGCTGTCACACACACACACACACACACTGATGGCATCGTGTGTCCCAATGCTACCTAGCTTGCTAGCACTCAAGTACGCACACTTTGAAGCATCCCTAAAGGCGCTGTCTCCCGTCTTTGTGCTTCCTGGGCTTCAAGCGGAGCGCCAGAAAAAAAACACAGTGGCTCTCTGGAATTGGGTCACACAAAACAGACTCTGACATGCAATGTAACCCCACCCTCACACACACACACACACACACATGTGCGCACAAAACATTCTGTCCTAAGGCGAGCGCTAATGAACACCAAGCATTCTGGAAAATCACACAAGGACATGTACTCATTTTTTTTTCGACAAATTTTCACTAAAAGTTTGTGAGAGATTGCAGAGAAGTTTTCCTGGACTGTGATACAGATGTCGCCACCACAGGCATTGGCTGCCTCCTGAAGCCGCTGCTCTATCATTATCATTCCTGCAATACTGGCACTCCACGCTCCTGCTCCGTATTTCCACTGAGGATTCAGTCACAGCCGAAACCGAGGCGGGGGAGGCATGCAGGACTCGCACTCTTAAGTAAACTAACAGAGGTACAAAGTCCCATGAGACACGCTCCTTGTACACAGCACATAACAAACATCACTCCTCCTCCTCCTCCTCCTCCTTCCTCTTCTCCTTCTTCTTACCTTCCACATGATTAAAATCCCATCATTCACAAACAAAGTGGAAAAAGAGAGGAAGAGAGAGAGGTGGGGGAGAGGACGGAGGCTATCTTTGGCTCTCTCTCTCTCCTCTGTGGGACGCAGTAGAAAGCAGCAGGAGCGGCGGCGGCGGCGGTGGCGAGCGGTGGATATCTCTCCGGTTCTGTGTCATCACCTCTCATGACATGTTTCCTCGCCTGCCTGTGTAAGCCTTTCCATCCTGACCCGGCACACAGAGCGAGAGAGAGAGAGAGAGAGAGAGAGAGGGAGAGGGAGGGAGAGGGAGCAGGGGCGAACTAGTGCACCGCCCCCCCTGCTCTCTCTCCCCTCCTCCTCCTTCTCTCAGTCCATCCCTCCCTCTTCTGTCTCTCTGTATTCAAATCTGCCAGTGGGCTGCCCCTGACTCTAAGTAGGCCAATCACTGGACCCCTGGGGGGTGGAGCCTGTAACTTTGATGTGTCATCAAAGGGACTGACCATGTGCGCAAGCCTGCTCCCTTATTATGAGATGCTAGCATGCTAACACATATGACGTGATGTCATGCAGGCATGTTCAGACATGTTTATGCTAAGATTTGATTGTGTCTCCAAAATCACTGTTGTGCTACTTTAATAACCACACTTACAGAAAAACAAATCTGGGGATAAGCACATTGAACTGAATTGAATCCCTGAAATCAACAATAAAAGTTCAAGTTAGTGTCTTTACTTTTTCATTTGGTATTTCTGGAACTGGAAATTGAACTTAATTCCTTACCACACTTTGTTAACACGAGTGAGGAGGGCACACAGTGGACATGAGAGCCTACGGCACATGGATGAATCACACGGGTCGCACAAGCTGTCCATACCGGTGTGGACTGACTGCCCACATAAACTCGAAACTTCATTAAAAATATCAAAAGTTAAGTAACTCATACAAAGACTAGTTTTGTTTGACTGTCAAACTTTATTTACCACATCGAAAAAATGGGGTGATTTATACAAATATAAGTTTTGCTTAACCTACTTGGCAAAATGTGTGTTTTACCAACCAGGAGGGCACCTTTAGGACTTGTTTTTGCACCCAAAAGGGCATTTAAGTGTGTATTTTGGCTCCCAAGAGGGCATGTAGCCATATTTTGGCTCCCAAGACAGCAGTTCTGGGTTTGTTTTGCTGTCCAGAGGGCACTGTAGTACACATTATGACTCAACTGAGGGCATTTTTCCAAGATTAAGCTTTGGCACACATTTTGGATCCCAAGGGGCCACCAAAGCATGCTTTCCAGCCGCCAAAATATGTTATGAAGACCATGAGGGCACTCTAAGAAGGCATTGTAGGGTGTATTTTGAAACCCTAGAATTTAGTCTAGTATGTTTTACCAACCAGCAGTGTATTTTAACACTTGTTTTGGATCCCTAATAGCCATTTATGTGCATGCTTTTCAAAAATGTCACCCATGCATCACTTTCCAGAAAGAGTAAGGGACTGTTCTCCTCATGTTTCTGACTTTAAATTAAAACATCTGTGCTGGAAGTGTTGAGTTAGCTGGCATTAGCTCGTATTGCTTTCATGAGACTAGTTTTCATAATCACCACTTGCAGATTTGCGCCGTCAAAACCAGAGGAATGTGGGTTTTATTGGTGTGTTATTGGTTCCGTTTTGGTTTGCAATCCTTCAAACCCTGTTTTTATTAACATTTCAGACAGCGCCCTAACTGAAGTGACATCATCCATGATTTAAACCTTCAAAAATCTTTTAATTAAACTTCCCTGTCTTTACTTTTGCTGACACGTCACGCACTCCAGCGCCGCGATTTCTTAACGTCTCCCTGCCGTGTCTTTCCCCACCTTGAAACTTCAGCTGTTTCGGACGCAGGCCATAAAAACAAACCACTCTGCTTTTATGCGGCCCATGAGGAAAAGCAGCTTAAATTAATCTCCAAGATGCAAGTCGGTGATTTACCTTCCCACACAAAGCACGCGGCCGCGCCATAAACGCAATCTCCGATTCAGAATCTCCGCCATTCATTGTGAAACCTTTTCTCCTTTTCCTATCTGATTCACTCTGGATCTTGCTTGTAGGCTTGGAATAAAAAGGCGACATAAGCCCCCCCTTCCAAAAAGAGGAAGATCATCATCCTCTACCATTCTTCACAACTCCACAGCCCATATGATCTAAAGCTTAGAAAAGAAGGCTGCACATTGGTAGCTTGATCCCAAATAATCCCGAACATCTTGCCCCGAGGGGTTGTAGAAAAAGAATCTGGATGGGGCTCTGGGTTTTCAGTCCATGTAGATATAACATGGCACTGGCCCATATTCCCTTTTATAAATCAAGCTAAGCTGTTTATTTTAGGTCTGAGAAGTTCCAGAGCGCATATTTGAAACTAAAAGCACGGCTAAAATACCAAGAACTGATCCATTTTCATCTGTAATGAGATTTAGTAGTCCTGTACAACAAAGTAAGTGCAATCATAAGTGTAGCAACTGATGCTAAAGCCCCTCTATCTACAACTTCTACCAACTTCTACAACTTCTAAGTTGGCAAAACGCAAGTAACTGCCAAAGTTGGGAGCCAAAATATGTGCTCAAGTGGTCTAGTTCACAAAACATACCAAATTGGTGCCACCTAGGGGAGCCAAAATATGCACTGAAGTGCCTTCCTGGTCGAAAAAACACACTCAACTTCCTTCTTGGAGGCTAAAATGCATGTTACATACCCTCTAGAAGCCAAAGTAAACAACAAAGTGCCAACTTGGTGTTTCTTTTTGCCCATCTTTCAAAAAAAATGTGCATGGATAAGAATTCAGCGTCTGTTTTTCAGTCCGTCTGGTGCTCTGTGCCTATAATATCTTCCCCAGGCCTTTGGATGTGTCTTTGCCGCGCTCTGGTTTGTGGCTGCTAGCTTCTGGCGCTTGGAGTGGGATCAGTCGAGGTGAGGCTGCCGCGCAAGAATGTTCTCTTTTCCACCTCGGGTCAGAAAGACCACAAACTCTGAGAGCGTGGGCTCGCTCCAAGCCGGTAGTTTTGCAGAGTTTCAGAGTCCATTTGCTCTCCTTCAAAAGTTCCAATTCGCCATCCTCCACGTTTGACTCCCTGCAGATCAAACCTCATTACTCCTCTAATGCCGTAATGCAGGCGGCAGATTCTGTGCAGTCATTACACGAGCAGGTCTTTTCACCCTTAGAGGTTATCCAGCCGCTCTCTTCGGAAAGGAAAGACACGAGGCCTCTTCTGCAGCTGAAGGCTTCGTCGAGCGTCCTCTACCTCAATACCGCAAAGTCGAGAGGCTGCTTTTCACCTTGAACTATATGTTCCCACTTCGCCTCTGGTGATTTCTACATTGTGCTTCTAATGACATTGTGCAAATAGAAAAAGCAAGAGAGTGGAGGGTATTGAGTTCAGAATCATAATGACTCAATTTGCCTGGTATATTAAATGCTTATGATCTTTCTACAAAACGTATTCAAACTTCATAGTTATTGATTTTATACGCACGAAAGCAGAACTTTCGACCCCAAAGGTTAATCAGGTTCATGTCATTTCACCAATTTTTTGAAACATTATGGTATTAGAAATGAGAAAAACAATGTTCCCATTTACCCTGGTTCCTTTAGGACCGCCATCTTGGATTTTACAACATGGCAACTCAATATGGCTATATGACAAATTTGTTTTGTGAAATTAGTAAGTATTTGCAAGCGATGCTTATTAATAATAATTTGGCGGCCCATTTTCAATGCCTTCACGGCCGGACAGGGGACCACGACCCACAGGTTGGGAATCACTGGCTTCTGCTATATGGTTTCCAAGATGTACAAATTTTATCCTCTTCAAAAAAATCCTACCCCAGTTAAACTCCAAACATAGTGAGCTTCACTTGGTTTCTGAATTTGAGAAATCTGCCTCTGAAGAGTTTTAAAGCGGTCTTATTTCTAGCGACTGAGGAATGAGCGGAATGTGCCGGAGTCCGTGTGCCGTCTCGGGGTTGAGACCATTACGGGGATAAAGCACGACAGGGTTACGACTGGGGCCTTTCAGAGGGCACGAGCGCAGTGGGTAGTCTGGGATTTGTAGGATTTACACCCAACATATGGTGCGATGCACTGATCTGAGTGCAACTGTTTAAAGAGGGGTACTTGTGAAATGAATGCAAATGGACACGTATTGTCGGCTCTCCAAGAATGGAAGGCAGAGCTCTTTGAAGTGGACACTACTATACTTTACACATTTACATTTAAAGAGCGGTTCCATCAGCGTATATTCATCTTTACGACTGAGAAATACCCCGCTTTAAAACTTCCTCAGTCCCTGATCTCTATCTTTACAGTGCATTCTTATCTCGTGAGTCATGGGAAGATGGTCTGTTTCTTTTACACACATTCACCTCTGACTGTCTCTCAGTGTCAGCACCACCTCTCATAGGAGACAAAAAAAAAAAAAGAGAGAAAAATGTTTGTGACCTTTTTGAAGTACTTGGTAGTCACAGCTAAAGCCCGTCCAGAAAATGCCAAACACATTTCCCCTCAAAGCGACCCCTGGCCTTCCAAGCGAGAGCTCACGCGCTGCTTTCAATCAGTGAAGGAGGGAGGGGGGAGAGGTGGGTGGTGGAGGGGGGGAGAAGATGTACAGCTGGTACCAGCCGAGCACAGACGCGGCAGCTGCTTTGAAGCACAGTCTGGGGTCAAAAGGGAAAAAGGGGAAGAAAGTGGGATTGGAACTTGTTCACCGAGTCGTCGTATTTCAAAGCAGTTTTGTGGATTCTGTTCTTGACGCTGTTGGCTACCTGTCACAGAGGATAACGTGATCTTATCGGGAAGAAAAACAGACACTCGAGGAAGAAACGGACTGTACATTTAGCTGTTTGGACAGTTTACAACCATCTCCCTTTACCTCTGTTACCCTTTTTTCCATAAGGCATCAAAAAGAAAATCTCTGTATCCAGGTCAACAATGCTGCATCCAAATCATAATGACCACTGAGGCAGCAAAATGAAACCATCTTAATGAATCATTCATTTGTGAGTGACTCATAGAATTAGACTTTCTAATCTGAGCACATTTGGAGATGTGTAAAAAGGACAAGATAATTATTTGGTCATATCTAACAAGTAGAATGCACATGGGAGTGGGGTAGACAGTTGCCAAAAGGGTAAAAGTTGTCTAAAGTGTCATCTTGGAAGTAAACACAAAGTGCACTTTGGGAGCCAAAACACATGCAACTGCCCTTTTGGGATAAAAAAATAGAAAAATGTGCCATATTGACTTTTCAGAGCCAAAACAAATATTCATATGCCCTCTTGAGAGACAAAACAAAGATCCCAGTAAAAAAAATAATGCTGTCTTGAGAGCTAACAGACGTTAAAGTACTCTCTTGGGAGCCAAAACAAACACTTGATTGCCCATTTAACTACAAAAAAATACAATAAAGTACCTTCTTGGAAGCTTAACTTGCCATAGTGCCTTTTGGGAGCCAAAACAAATGCTGATGTGCCCCCAAAAGAGGCAAAATATGAGCAAAAGTTTCACTTGGGAGCCAAAACCTTTGAAAAAATTGCCGTTTAGAGCTCAAACACCTATATGTACCTTCTTGGGAGGCAAAACAAACACTTGATTTCTCACTTGGCACCAAAAACATACTCTGAAGTGCCCTCTTGGAAGCCAAACTTGCTATAGTGCCTTAATGACTGGGCCACAAAGAAGGGCAGCCCCCACATTCCCCCCATGTGCACACCCCTGCTTACAAGGGAACAGTAGCTGTTGAGATCAATGTGATAACTCTGATTTAACAGTAAGTGAGAACATCTCTGCCCCACTGGCAGCGACGTCAGAGTCGATGCAATAAAAGCATCATCTGAGGAAATAAAGTGCATTTCTGGTCAGATCTGGGATGAATCTCCTGCAGCTATGATGCGCATTATGCATGCAGAAGCAGCTCAAAAGCTGAAGGTTATTCTCTGTCACAGCAGACAAATTAACCACAGCTTCATCGAGGCTAATGCAAATTCTCCTCGTACACAGTCCAGCTCACAGAAATGCCCAAAAGCGCAACCACGAGTCCTGCACGCACACACACATACACACATACGTGGAATATAAACACAGACACACAGATGGACTCATGCATACATACGGCTGTCAGAAAGCATCATCATTAGCTGTCAGTGGGCCCGATGTGTCCTCAAACTGTCACTAAAAGAGTCACGTCCTCGCTGCTAGCCCTCGCCCCAAACCAACACCAGCTGGCGCGCCGAGACAACAACACACAATCTCCAAGAAAATGAAAATCTGCCCAAAAACTCAGGCCTGCATTAGCATAAAAGTCATAGAATATAGACATTTAAGTGACAGAAGGGCTGTGATTGGCTCAAAAGGAGGAGAAAGAGAGAGGTTTTTGACGGGTAAATGATAGTGATGTTTTATGAAGACACCTTTTGACTCTTTAATCCAGCTTATAAAAACTACCGCTAAGAGAAAATCCCTGTATCCAGGTCAATAAAGCTGCAAAATGTGCATCCAAATCACGATGACCACTAACGCAGCAAAGGGTTGTCAAAAACGCAAAAGTTGCCTAAAGTGTCCTCTTAGAGACTTGCAAACTCCAAAGTGCACTTACAAAAGCCCCTTAAAAGCTAGAACATATGCTTAACTGCCTCCTATGGGAGCCAAAATATGCCAAAATTAAAAATTGGGAGTGAAATTATAACCTAATGAGCCAAACGGGAGCCAAAATACAACCCAAAGTGCCTTGTTGTGTGCTCAACAGCAAACTGAAATGCCCACTTGGGAGCCAAAACACATGTATAGTAGCTTTGGAGCCAATAAATGTGCCAAAGTGTCTTTTAGGAGCCAAAACACTTGCTAGTGTACCCTCTTGAGAGCAAAAATACATGCTTCCTTGTACTCTTTGGAGCCAAAACACATGCTGAAGTGCCCACTTGGGAGCCAAAACACGTAATATTTGAGCCAAAGTGTCCTTTTCGAGCAAAACATATGCTTCAAAGTTCCTTCCTGGGAGCTCAAAAAAAAAACATGACTAAAGTAAGCTTCTGGGAGCTAAAATAGATGCTTAAGTATTCTTGGGAGCCAAAACACATGCTTGTGTAACCTCTTGAGGGCAAAGACACGTGCTTAAATGCACTTTTTGGAGACAAATCAGAAATTTGCTGACCTGTAAATAAAGTGTGACCGAAGCAACATCATCACCTCATCCCTGTGACCTTTAGAGTTATATCCATCCAATCTAGAGCCGACGATTCAATCAGCCGAGCCTGAAACCGCTCCAGCTGAGGCGCCGATTCCAACGACGTGTTAATAACAACTTGCGGCTGTGGGAGCGAATAAAGTGCAACTTTTGTCATCCGCTTCCCGGGAGGAGGTAATAGGAAATAGTGTGTGACAAAGTTGGAGGAGCCGCTTGTTATTTAAAAGTCACACACACACACTGCTGCTCCAGAGGAATCTCCCCGCGGAGCAAAAAAATTGACTCTCTCCCAGGTGTGCCAGGTGAAGGTGCGAAGTATGAATAAGTTATAAGCCGGTGCCAGGCTCCCCAACCCCCCCTCCCTTGTTCTCACCCCTGCTGTGGAGTGCAAATCCCTATGCACGTGTGTGAGTGTGGTTAATGTATTGGAATAGTTAAAGTACAGTGATTTATGGGCCTGACAGGAGGCACATGCACTCACATTTTAACGCATGATGCAGAAACCTCGCTTCACTTCTGGTGCGAGAAAAGTTCTTCGCGTGCTGAGGATGAGAATTTAGAGGAGTGGGAAACTGAAGCGTTAATCAAACAACATGCATTTTGTATGAAGCTGGGGAGGGGGCTTCATACACTGTGACTCCTGCAGAAGACAGCGGTGAATTATTGATGGAATAAATGATGCGCTCAGATGGATTATTAACGCCTGGATTGTTAATCCGCTCTTTTGGGGCTCAGGTGTTATTGCGCTAATCCCAAATCATCCGTTTGGGCGGATGTCTTACTCTTCCTGTTTTTGTAAAGTGAGAGAAGAAATCTGAGTGAGTCAAAATAGTGTGGAGTACTGGGAATTAGCAACCCTACATGGCCCATTGCTTTGAAAAAAGTATGCTTGAGTGTCCATTTGGGAGCCAAAACACACCAAAAGTGATCTCTTGGGGTCAAAACACATCCTAATTGCCCTTAGAGAGTCAAAAAGTGCGCTAAAGTTCCCTCTTAGAAGTCAAAGCCTGCTCTAAAGAACCCTCTTGGGAGCCAAAACATGGCCTTAGATAATCTCTTGGGAGCCAAAACATGCCCCAGAGTTATAGCTGGGAGCCACAACACATCCTTGAATGCCCTCTTAGCCTCCAAAACGTTCATTAAGTGATCTCTTAGTAACCAAAAAGGGACCTAAGTGCTTGAGAGTCAAAAAGTGGGCTAAAGTTTCCTCCTGGGAGCCAAAATATATCTGTAAGTGGTTTCTTGCGAACCAAAACATGCCCTCAAGTGCACTCTTGGAAGCCAAAACTCACCCTCTGTTCCCTCTCAGAACCAAAACACATGCTTGAGTGATCTTGTTGACCAAAATGTGTATTATGCACCCCAAGTTCCCTTTTGGGAGCCAAAACACACCCCTATTCCCCCCTCAGAGCCAAAACACATGCTTAAGTGATCTCTTGCAAACCAAAATATGCCCTTCAACGCCTCTCAGAGCAGAAAGAGTGTTCTCTTGTGACCTCTGACCTCTTGTAACCAAAAAAAATGACCTTCACACGTAAGTTCCCCTTTGGCTGGTAAAAACAGTAAACTCTTGGGTGACTCCTCTTTTTGCCCCTGCCCTCACAAAATCTATGCACACCACTGCCCTGCATGATAGAGATTGAAAACAACACGAGTCTCTTTAGGGATAATTTTCCTCGTTTAAAGAAAAGAAACTTAACCGAGGTTTAAGAGGCGTTCTGAAAAGTATAGGTCACTTCCACACAGGTTGCTTCTTTACCCGTGGAGCCGCCTGCCAGGGGACAAAGCTTCTCAAAGTCGATGACATTTGCCTCCAACATGGCTCCTCGGCGTCTCTTGGTGTCTTATTTTTCAATCGAGCAGGAGCCGTTTCCCTCAGGCGGGGCTGACACCTCGTTACACACACACACACACACACACACACACACACACACACATATAAGCCTCAAGGGATCAATCAATAAAAGCTCACAGCACTTTTCCAAAGCTTAGACACAGACTGTCCATGAGTGGATGTGTGTAAAAGAGTGTGTGTGTTTTGTTTCTGCCCTCAGAAAACAAACTGTCCAATCCATATGACCATTAGTGATATTGCATTACTCACTCTTGGCATGCATCCACTCCACTCAGCATGGGTTATCTGTTTTTTTGGTCTCAATTCAAGCCAAATTTGGAGATAAAGTCACTAAATTTTTTAGTAAAATGTTGCAATTTGAAATAAAATGTCTCAATTTTGAGGCAAAAACTTGAATTTTTGAGTCAGAAAGTCAAATTTTTTAAGGAAAACAAGCCACAATTACACAACAAAAGGGTTCAACTTTAAGGTAAAAAGATCAAATTTTGAAACAAGTCACAATAATACAATGAAAATTTTGAGCATGTTTTTTAAACTATGAGAGAAAAGTTAGAATTTTGTGATACAAACTCAAAATTTTTCAAAACAAACCCATTGAAGTTATTGAACAATTTGCAATTTGAGGAAAAGAGTCAAAGTAAACAGATACAAGTGTTGAATTTTGAAATCAAAAGTTTAATCGATAAGTCAAAATCAAGAGGAAAAAGACAGATTTTTGAAATAATGCAAAATAATTTGAGGAAAAATGTCAAAATTATGAGATAAAATGTGAAGTATATTAAGGTTATAATGTTAAAATTTTGGGGGAAGAAGTCAAACTTTTGAAGTAATGTGCAGAATGTTTGAGGAAAAGTCCAAATTATGAAATAAAATGTCAAACATTTTTAGATTTAATGCCAAAATTATTGGGAAAACGTCAAAATGTTGAAGTAATGTGCAGAATTTTTAAGGAAAGGAGTCAAAATTGTGAGAAAAAAAGTCTTAACTCTGGGAAAAAAAACATAATTGCCAGATATTAAAGTTGATATCATGACTTTTGACTCAAAATTTGGTTTAATACGGGCAAAAAAAAAAATCTAAGCAAGGCTAGATTTTTACTTATATATTTTTTACATGCATTACTGAGTTGAAATGTATTTTGCAGTTGCGAATAGGCCAAATTTATAATTAAGTATTTTCACAACAACTTCAATATAGTCATCCTTTTTTTGGTACATATGCACTGGAGCTGTTTCCAGCTGGTATTGACACCTCTCTTCATGACCCAGAAAATCAAATCAATCATTGATCAGTTTTTCTTAGTGGCTGGTGCATCTGCCACTGTGTCACAGCTCAGATCTATACACTGTACTTTTCCATTTTCATATAAAAGATGTAGAAAAACGTACAGGCTGAGTCACCTCGTCTGGGAGAACAATTCAACTCTCAGCCCTGATAGCGACTTCACCGTCAGTTTCAGTTCAAATGAGGCCTGTGCAGCTTTGATGGAGCATTAAATAGTCGGATTATCCTCCAAAAATCTCAAGCAAATGATTGTTCAGTTTTCCACGAGTGTGGTTTGGGCCTCGGATCCTGTGGAGTGGTCACATTCCTTCTGCGGTTCTTGCCTGGAGACTGATGTTGCCCAGAAGTGATCAGATCTCCAGTAAACACCCACTGTGCTCCCTCCCTCCCTCCCTCCACCCCCCCCTTCACTTTATGAATTCTCCACCAGGACGCATCGATCCGCCTCCGCTCGTAGGCCAGACATCGACCTGGAGCTCCAGCTAATCAAAAAGCCGATTAATGCCGGCAGCGGTATGCGCGCCGAGCCGCCGCGCTGATCAATGGCGCACTAAGCTGCACGGAGGTCGACTTATGAACAAGATGAGACAAATTGTGTCGGCTGTTTTGTCGTGGAGCAGGTTCATCTAAACATGTTCCGTAGAAAACCCAGTTTTGTACATTGAGTGATGTCACATGAGCTTTATTCGCAAATTAGCCAGCTAGCTACCTGTTGTCAAGTGGCGCTCTGGGATGCCCCGCTGAACTGGGACAGTCAATGTGTAAAGAAGGTCAGAGATTAAAGGTTATTGATTGCATGCATATGAGTGTTGTCATGGACTAAAATTGGACTGTAGTAATTGTCAACAATTTTTGGTGTTGAAAGACGCCAAAAAACATGGGAGCCAAAACACTTGCTTAAGTGCCCAACTTGGAGCCAAAGCAGATACTTGACTGCTACACACACTAAAGGTCCAACTTGGGTGCCAAAACACACACTCAAGAAGCCTCTTGGGAGGGAAAACACAAGCTTGAGTGCTCAACTGGGAGCCAACAGCGCTTAAGTGCCGCATACACTAAAGGTCACACTTGGGTGCCAAAAATGTCCACTGGGGAGCCAAAACACATACTCAAGTGTCTTTTTGGGAGACAAAACACACACTCAAGTGCTTGCTTGGAAGCCAACAGCGCTGAAGTGCCATCTTGAGTGTTTAAACATAGAGTAATGGTCAAGGCAGGGAACCAAACTCACCAAAATGTCAGCAAGGGAGCCAAAACACAAGCTGTAGCACCTAACTAGGAGCCAAAACACATGTTAAAGTGTTGCACTTTTGGCTCCCAAGTGCCCTCTTTGGAGCAAAATGCCACACATAAGTTCCCACCAAGGAGACAAGATGTACAGTAAAGTGAGTTTTGGGAGCCAAAATGTGCTCTGTTCATCTTGTCCATCTTATGTAAGTTGCAATCAGTGATTGTATTGCTGTCTTACCATGTTCCCAGCCCGTTCTTTCGTTGCTGTATTGAAAAAACTCTGGAACACCAAAGCGGTGGAGCTGCCAAAAAGCTCTGTGTTTAGAGACGGAACAGGCCACTTGACTAGTTCACGCTCCATCTCATCACTGAGTGTCTTTGGCTCCCACAAGCTTTGTCATTGTGCAGATAAACATTCAAGTGCCGTGTTTGGTCACCCGTAGAACAAACCGGCCCATTCACACGGCCAAATCGCCCTCGGGGCTGATGAAAGGCGGTGGCTGCAAATAAAATGCCTCCACTCGAATAGAAACCACCCAAAACTTTTCTCTTTCCTCTCTTTTAATTTTCTTGAGCTCCAGTGTAAGACAAGGAAGCGGCCAGCAGCCAGAATCTGGCTCTTGGGGGAGCGTGGGGGGGGGGACTTGAATGCCAAACCCTGGAGTCCTCAGCAGAGAGATGGGATTTTGTAGCAGGAATGTGGGGGAGTTGGCTGGGCATGAAAAAGATTGGACACATTGACGGTTGCTGGTGCCAAGGCCCCCTAGCTTGAAACCCTGCTGGGCTCCAAATATGGCAAGGAGGGGGGGGGGTTGTTAAGATAGGGAGTATTTTCGGCAAACTACAATTAGTTAATACTTCAAAGAGGATATTTTCAGATCCTTCTGTTTAAATCACCAAATGTCGGCCAAATGAACTACTTTGATTGGAACTTTAGAATGAATGATTTGCGGATTAATACTAAAACAGTGACACCGAATATGTAGCATGCAATACGTCGCATTATATGCAAAAGCAGAGTGTATGCGTAAGTGCAGGGTGCGTAGGCGCACTATGGATGAATGCCTTAATGCATAATAAATGCGCAAGTGTGGAATGCATAGCGGAATGCATTGTGCAGAATACATAGCTTGGAATAAGAAGCACAAAATGTGTAAGCACGAAGTGAATTAATGTTTATGCACAAAATCAATGCATAAGTGCAAAATGAATTCGCAAGTATGAGATGCATAGCATGGAATGCATGGCGCGCAATGCGTAGCACAAAATGTGTAAGCGCAGAGTGAATGTAACTACCCACTTGAATGAATGCTCAAGTGGGGAGTGCATAACGCAAAAATGAATGAATGATTAAGTGTGGAATGCATAAACGGAATGCAAAGCGCACAATGCGTAGCGCCACATGCATTGTCTGGAATACATAGTATTGAATAGGTGGCACAAAATGTGCAAACAGGGAGTGAATGAATATATATGTGCAGAATGTGTAAGTGCAAAATGTTCTAATGTGTTAGTCCAGAATGAATGTGTAAATGTGGAATGTATAGCGCACAGTGCAAAGCGCAAAATGTGTTAGCATGGAGTAAATGAATGTTTATGCACAGAATGAAAGCTTAAGCCAGAATGTGAGACCTTAAATAACCAAACACCTGAGCTTTCTCTTCCACATCTCCTCTTATTCTGTTATCTCCCCTCTAGTGTTCCTAGTGTCATGTTCGCACGATGTTTCACTTCATTTCAGCTCATCACCAGTACCTCCAGGTTCACAACTGTCACATCCTGCTGCAATCTCCGGCACCTCGCTCCACACGTGTCCGCTCTGATAAAGCAGAATAGCGTGTGGAATCTGTACCTTGTTGACTGCGGCGGCAACGGCAACATCAAACGCTTATTCTTGGTTTCAGAAGGGGATTGAATAAGGAAACGTTTAATCCGTCTTGAAACGAAAGGTCAGCGCGCTAACGGGACTCCTGGAAACTAGTTTCACAGGAGATGAGCATCAGTCAAAGTGCCTCAGGCCTGATGAATAACGCAACACATTTCCTCAACAGCTCCGTGTTGCTACAGTTGTGTGAAGAGCGGTGGCCTGTACAGACTTTTTGAGGGGCAAGAGAGAAAAGAAACAAACACACAGGATGTGTTTTGCCACCCAAGAAGGCAATTTAGCATGCATTTGGCTCCCCAAAGAGCATTAGTAAGTATTCCAGCACCCTAGAAAGGACTGAAGCATGTGTTTTGGCTCCAAAGAGGACAGTCTAGCTCACGTTTTGGCTCCCAAGGAGGCACTAGTGTGTGTTTTGGCTCCCAAGAGAGCACTTAAGCGCACATTATGGCGCACATTTTTGTGTTCTTTGCTTCAAAGAGAGCAGTGCAGCACAAATTTTGGCTCCCAAAATGCCCTCTGGCCACTTAGGGTTTAACCTTTTTGAGTTTTGGCTCTCCAACGGTCTCTTAAGTACGCATGCCTGCTTCATGAAGGGCACTTTGGCATGTGTTTTGGCTCCCAAGAGACAAATGTCGTGCGCATTTTGGCTCCAAAGATGGTACAGCAGCGTACGTTATGGCTGCAAAATGAGCATTTCAGTGTGTTCTTTGCTCCAAAGAGAGAATTGCAGCAGGAATTTTGGCTCCTGAGAGGGCAGTGGTGTGTTTTGGCTCCCAAAAAAGCCTTCCAGCATGGCATTTGACACATTTTGGCTCCTAAGACATCACTTTAACGCATGTTTTACAATCTGGCTCGGTGCACATCACTGATTTTTAGCTTCCACAAAAGTCAAGTAGTTGACTCTTAGCTGCCCACTCATATCATACTCAAAAAGAAGCATCATCTTTTTTCACTCCAGATGTTTCATTCATCTTGCAAAAGTTGCAGATACAACTCAATCAGCCCCAGAGAAACCTACTCTGACTGCACCAGCCGCTTAATGCACCCCCCCTGTCTTTATTCAATATTTAAGCCTGTGTGTTCTGACCTTTTCACGAACAAAACCATTCGCAGGAAAACATCGCAAAAGTAAACAGTGACATTTAAATAAGTCTGTCACAAATCAACTCCATCCTCCTGACAGAGCGGGGTGTGTAGACACGCATGTTCTCCAAAGACTTCTGCGGTCAGCACGCAGCTTCGCCGAGCCCTCCATAATTGATAACAGCATGTATACACTCTGTGTATAATTCATAGGCCATGTCAGATGCAATTTAGTCCAGGCGCTCTGCGTTGCGGTGAAGCATGGGTGGGGGCTACTGAATGCTCAAACCTCTCTGACACTTGTGCAAAAGTGAAACGTTACTTCTGGATGTTTGAGTTTGAAGTGCAAAATAGAAGAAAATCACCTTTCTTTTTTTATTATTTTGGACAAACTTAAGAGTCTATGATTAAACCAGTTTAGCTGTGCAACTTTTCAGCTATATTTGTTGCTTTGAGCTCTTCTGTTAAAGTCAATTTTTTAAGATTTAACCGCAGGAAGTCAAATTTCTTTTTTAACTTTTTAGTTTCACTTTTGCAATTAATTGAAAAACTTTAATGCATCTTCAATGAGCACAAGAAAAAAAACACACAATGACAGCGACACACGTGCACCCAGCTCCCACGCGTCAACCACATGGAGCAATCAAGCCCCTCAAACAGCCCCAGCCCACCCAGTCCCCGACCCACCCCACCCCTTCGATTGTATGACATCCCTTTGTGCATGTGCTAAGATGGAAAAAAAAAAAAAAGAGGGAAAAGAGGTGAAACCGGCTTCCATAGGAACGCTCTTAATGAAAGTGAATTAAACAACAAAGGAGGCACTTACATTGAAGAGCCTCACATGGTCCTCTGACAGAAAAGAAGAGAAGCGTGCAGTGATTCCAGGCGCAGAAAACAATAGTGAGTAACCTTGAGGAGAGAGAGAAGGAGGGAGAGAGGAAGGGGAGTAGGGGGGAGAGAAAGTGAGTCAGGATGGGAAACAAAGGTGAGGGAGAGAAGACGCAGATTCATGCATCCGCACACGCGGTGAACACGCAAATCAAAACACTTAGGATCTTTTCCTCGCACCTCCTCCTCCTCCTGTTCACCCCCCCTCCACACACTCTCTCCACCACCCCTCCCTCTCCAAGCCTTCGGGTTTTACTTGTCATGTGTTCAGGCTCAGGCAAGCGTGAAGCGGACTGAGGAAAACCGAGTGCTTTGTCCGACTGTTAGAGGATGGAGTTGGGGGGGGCGGTATGGGGGGGGGCTCATGCTTCCATTACGTGGAGGGCTGAGATTTCCGGCCCCTTCTGTGCGTTTGATCCCCCAGCAGATGGATGGAGAAGCGGGAGGGGAGCGTCATCCATCAGGAATATGAAAAGTCATGCCTCCTGTGGAACATCAACATCAACTCTGCAACTGTTTCGCTTGTGCATCCTCTAAACTCCCATCCCTCCACTTAAACTAAATGAAGACACCACGCTGTGCACCCATTTGCTGATTACACAAGATATTACACTCCATAAATCCATGTTTCTTCCGCCACATGGGGAGCTGATGCAGTGGTGTGCTCGGGGTGGGCCAGGGGGGCCCTTGCCCACCACTGGGAGCCAAAATATGTCAAAGTCCTCTTTCAGAAACCTAAAATTATGCATTGGCATCCTCCTTGGTGTGTTAAAGTGCCTTCTTGGGAGCCAAAACATGCGCTGAAGTGCCCTCCTTGGTGCCAAATTTGTGCATAAGTATCACATTAAACACAAAGTGCCCTTCTGGTTGGCACACCACACTAACCTGCCTTTTTGGCTGGTGGAATAATAATACACAAAATATGCAATGGTGTTCTCCTGTTGGGAGCCAAAACAAGTGCTGAAGTGCTTTATTGAGAGTGAAAACATGCTTTCTGGAGAGCCAAAACGCATTCTGTATGTGCCTTTCCTCTTTCGGCCCTGCCTTTCAGAATGTCTACGCACGTCACTCAGCTCGTACAAACTCCCCCATATTTTTATTCATCTCCGATTCTTTTTTGCAACTTTGCTTTTTGACTTTAAGTGGATGTCACCCAGGGGAACAAGCAGAGAAGATGTTTTCATTTTACACCTGAAGCTCTTGCTTGATAAAACATTTAAAAAAGCGTAAGCGAGGTGTTGAAGCTAAGCAGTGTTTGTGTTCCAATGTCACTGTTTTCATAAAAGAAGAGTGGAGCTGTTGAAAGGTGAAGTCAAGGATTCAATGAAAACACCTCCAGGTGGTTGATAATCACATAACAAAGATACATTTCATTAGATTTAGTTTATGTTAGCATTGACATCATCATTTTCCTATACATGTTCTGCAGTAAGCTGTATTCACATGCTCTAATTCCATCATTAAGGTGGGACTGTGACTAATCCAGCAGTCTTTGCCAGGCTCTGTTTCATCACATTAGCTTGGAGCCAATTGCAAATGTCACCACGCTCACTGTGACTCATCTGGCATGCTAATGTTAGCAGGTAATATATATCATCACCACATCTCAAACGTCAGTAGATTCCAAGGTGTTGGGTCTCTGAATTTCTCGGCGGCGTCATGGTTGAGGTGGTGATTGAAGAAAGTTAAAGGATGACCAGAGTCGGTGAGATTCATGAACGTCTGGGTGAGATTTCACGCTGATTCATCCAAGCCGCTTTGATGTTCTCCAGGGTGAAAATAAGTTTCCAACCAACCAACTCATAACCTCTGGAATCTGTTTTTCAAGATGATGAAGTTGGGATCTGTCTTTCTAGCTGAAATCAAAGTGAGCATGGGTGATGGAAGAGGGGGGTGCGAGGGGGGCCCTTGATCAAACTGCACAACCAGATTGTTCATACATAAGCTACAAAGAGTACTTTAACAAGCCAATGTTCAGCTTAAATTGCCTAACTGAGGGAATAGCACTCACTTCCATAGCCTCTGGGGAGCAAAAACACATGCTTAAGTGTACACTTAGCAGCAAAAATGCGTGCTACAGTGCTAGCTTGGGAGTAAACACACAAAAAGGTGTCCTCGTGATATTAAAAATGCATGTCTAAGTGCCCTTATGGGAGCCAAAACATTGTAAAAAGCCCTCTTGAGAGCCAATCAGCGCCAGGTTACTTTCTTTTTAGACAAAACACTAACTTTAGTCCCCTTTTGGGAGTCAAAACAAATGCAAAAGTGCACCCTTGTTATCAAAAAAGGATGCTTCAGTACTTGCTAGACAGCTAAAACACTACAAAAGTGTCCTTGTGGGGGGCTAACACATGGTATAGAGCCCTCTTGAGATCCAAAATGTGCAAGGGTACTCTTTTTTTGACAAAACACCAACTCTAGTCCCGTTTTGGGACTAGAAAAGTACCTTCTTGGAAACCAAACCCGCAATAGTGCTTGCTTGGGAGCCAAAATATGCCCTTGAATCCCCTATTGGGAGCCAAAATGAGCGCTTAATTGCATTCTTTGGTGGCAAAAATTCTTAAGTAGTTTTGCAAGTTAGTTTTCAGGCTTTGTTATGCTCCATTTGTGTAACATTCAAACTTGCCCTTAAGTGACTTCTTTAGAGGCAAGAACGTGTCGTTTGTGCTGCTCTTTTTCACATTTTTTTCTCCCTGCCCTTGAAAAAATCTGTGATTGAAACCTTTTTGAAGCACGCTTGTTTGATGCCCCTCCACTGGCTGAACAGCCGTACTGTAAACTCTCACATTAAGCTGCATTAAAGGATTAAAAATAGATGCTCTGTCTTGGGACATTAGCATCTTGGCGACATGTTTTCATTTCATAAGCAGAATAAATACAAGCTCAGACGTGGCGTGTGTGAACGCGTCTCTTTTGACTGACAGCTGTCTCAGACTATAACGCTCCTGCTCCACGCTGGTGTTTACTCCACCTCAGCTTCACTCAGAATTCAGCCAGCTCCAGAAAGAGATGGCAAAGTCAGATAAAACTAAACCCCGGCTTCAAAGCGTCTGAGCGTCAAAAGTGTTGAAATGCTTCAAAGTGCTTAAACCTCAAAGATGTCAAAACAGTTCTCTCCGGTGTGTGGTGGAGCAGCAGGAGAGCTCCATGGGTGAAATAAGTGGACGTTTGACTCCACTCTGTGCTGAATGGATTTAGATGTATTGCTATTCCCTTTATCCAATTGGAGGTTAAATCAGGTGCAACTTGGGATGGGAATCTCCTCTGTACGGTGGCCCTGAGGGCTCACAGCACTGTAACCTAATGACACATGCGAAAACTCTAAACCAGTGTTTCCCAACCTGTGGTTCGTGGCCCCCTGGTGGGCCGCGGAGGTATTGCAAGTGGGCCACTAAATCTTTCCAAAATAGTCTGAAATTTAATGAGGGGTAATTGTATAAAGATACAAATATACAGAATAATGTTTAAAATGTTGTATAATCTAAAAATTTAACCACTATCCCACATGTTAACCAGTTGTTACAGAATTAGCACTTCCAGGGTCAGATGTGGGTCGCAAAAATTTTTGAGACTTAAAAGTGGGCCCTGAATTGCAAAAGGTTGGGAACCACTGCTCGAAACACAAGCAAATTATGACAATATCTTCCTCAATGTGACAACAAGTGTGCAGCATTTAGAAAAACACGCTGCAAAGGCCACAACACAACACATTAAAACAAAACGCTCTGCAAACAGACCACAACAACACACATCGGAAAAAATGCACTGCAAACGGATTGCAACATAACACATAAGAGAAACGTGCTGCAAATAAACCATAAACCCAAAACGTTTTTTTAAAAAAAAGCACTGCAAATGCACTGCAACACAACTCATTGGGAAAAATGCGCTGCAAATGAATCGCAACACAACAAAATACGAAAAGGCGCTGCAAATGGACCGTAGTGCCACAGATTAGAAAATGGTGCTGCAAATAGACCACAACAAAACACATTAAAAAAACACGCTGCAGAGATGACAACACAACTCGAAAAACACACCACATTAGAAAAATGCACTGCAAATACCACAATACAACACATTAGAAAAACGCGCTGGTGTTGGAAAATGAGATAAAAAGTAAGTGTTTTTGATTTATTTCAAGACTGTGATCGCATGAACGCTTGTTTGGATGTGTGCATCATTTTTAAGTGTACTCTTGGAAACACTTTTGTTGCGCTGAGGTCCATTAGTAGCCCATTTTTCTGACGTCAAATTGATTAAGATGTTTTTATAATTTACATGTGTTGTTGTCGTCGTTTTTTTTGCAGGTGTTCTCTTAGGTTGCACTGCTGTGGGCCTTCAGGGCCACCGTACCTCTGTTTGGTTTTGCACTATTTTACCACCCAGTTGTGTCTAGGGGGAGCATTTACGCGGCTAAGTCATACAGATTAACCCATTTCCCCAATTTCCGCTTAAGGAGGGCAACGTGCACCCCTGCCCCCAGTCTGCCAACAGCATTTAGGATTTGAATGACCTAAGCTTTCCCATCAGCCCCCCTGACAACATGATCAGCGGCTAAGTCGAGCTCCACCGGGGAGCCTGAGACCTGCTGATGAGGGCCGGCATGCCTAATCATCCGCCTCAGCGCAAGTGGGAAAAAGAAGTGATTAAAGTGAATGCTGAATGAGCTGGGCTTCTGAGCGATGGCTTTTTCGGTTTCTCGGTGCAGATTACGGAGGATGTAGAGCTCGTTTTCGCGTTCGTATCTCCGCTCCCTCGTGCTCGCGGACATGGCGGGGAAGATAATCTCGAGATTGCCGGGGAAAGTGGTCGGATAATCTTACAAGACGCCCAAGAGGAGGCTTTTGGACTTGCATGTTTGTTATCACCATGTTCTAATTAGGGACATGCATCCATTCCAGGGAGTTTCCCTAATGCCCCTCTGGTTGCCCATTGCCTTATTATTACATTGCTAGTTGTTGCATAATACATGTCAGTACAAGTGCATGGGAGGTCTGGGAGGTTGTTGCATTTTGAAACAGATTAATTTACAATGTTACATCTATTCTTATAGCTGCAAGGATAAAAGATATAAAAAGAAAACAGACTTTCAAGCTACAATAAGTAGTAAAAAATTTGGGGGTGGTCGTGGCAAAAGTTTGATACAAGCTCCTGCGCTCACATGCCAAAGTGCCATTCGCAAGAATTTCTCCCACTGTATTTCAGTGTTGCCTGTATGGGTATGACTTTGTTAATTAAAAAAACTGATGGTTCCCTACAATGTGAGATATAAGTGTGTGAATGTGGTGTAGAGTATCATTTTCAAAACCAAAACGCGAATGGGAGAAGTGTAAAAGTGCTTGGAGTGGTCAGGAGGACAAGGCAAGTGTTACATAAGAACAGATCCATTTACCATTTACCATTTACCCAAATTGAAATATGGTGTATTTGAAAAAAAAAAAAAAAGGAGAGTGCCATGATTTCGTTTCAAATGACACCTAAATCCAAAAGTGACCTGTGGTATACCACGGATTGTGTAATGCCATATGCCAACCACTTGGCAACATATTAATCCCTCAGTGACACCTGCAAATCTCTAAGGGCAATATCCGTACCCCTCTGTGACACCCAAATGTCCCTCAGAAATGCTTGCCAATCCATAAACTTTACCTGCCAATTCCTCAGCACCAAGTGGCTTCCCTCAGTGACACCTGATAATCACTCAGCCACACCTGGCAATCCCTAAGGGTTACGAACCAATTGCTCAGAGACTCATGCCAATCTCTAAGACTTACTTGCCAATCCCTTGGAGACACCTGACAACCCTGAGCAACACCTACAAATCCCTCAGTGACACTTGGCATCCCTCAGTGACACCTGATAACCCTTAGCAACACCTGCAAATCCCTCAGTGAAACTTGACATCCCTCAGTGACACCTGATAACTCTCAGCAACACCTGCAAATCCCTAAGTGACACCTTCTTATTCCTCAGTGACACTTGGCATCACTCACTGACACTTGCCAATCACTCAGTGACACCTGATCACCCCAAGAAACACCTGCAAATCCCTCAGTGACACCTGCCAGTTCCTTAGTGACACTCAGCATCCCTCAGTGACATCTTTCAATCACTCAGTGACACCTGCAAATCCCTCAGCAAACTTTTTTATTCCTCAGTGGCACTTGGCATCCCTCAGTGACACCTGCCAATTCCTCAGCGACACCTGCAAATTCCGCAGCAACACCCTCCAATTCCTCAGTGACACTCTACAATCCATCAGTGACGCCTTCTAATCACTCAGCGACACTTGGCATCTCCCCAGTGACACCTGCCAATCACTCAGTGACACCTGACAACTCTCGTGTTGCTGAGTGACTGGTAATAGTCGCACGATTGGCATAAGGCACTGACCAATCAATGGAATACCACAAGCCACTTTGGAATCTAGGCTCTGCTGTCAGTTTTCGTGCTCTGCCATCTTTGTCACTCTCTGCAGGGCTTTTTTTGTTGCCCGTGGGTGTATATAGGTAGTAGTTTGGTTTATCTGCATCAGATTTGTTATAATACTTGATTGTGGAACTTCCCCAAATAACTTCAAAGTGGAGCAAATCTCTGAAGTCTCTTGTGAAGTGATTCCTCTGTACTCAAACCTGTCCTCCTACAGCAGGACTTGGTTCCAGACCTCCATAGCAGCGCACATCAAAGCGAATTATTAATACGTCCAATATGTTCCGAACTGAGATGTTAGTGTTTATTTCAGAGCCGGCGCAGTGTGACCGCAGATTCCAGCTGCGTTCTGTAAACAGACTTAAAGTGAAACAAACAGGCCAAGGTTGCTTTAAAGTCGACATCGGCATCTTTAATTCTGCTGTATCTCCACAGGCGGCAGGTCAAGCGTGTTCCGGAAGCGAATCACTGACACACATCCACCGTCTGTTGACCCATTTAGCCCATCTGTACAGCAAAGGAAGGCATAAAAAAATGTTACTGGATTTGGGAGCGCATATGGTTTCCAAAATTACAGCTCTCCCTTGTGAAATAGTGCTTTTATTCAGCATCAGAGAAATGAAAAGGAAAGGTTGAGTGTGGAGCCAAAGGTGACAAGTGGCAACCATCAGGGGAGCTTTTATTTTGAAGGGCTTCTGAGCTTTAATAGTTCCTACATGTCGAATAAAAGCATGAACACAAAAGCAGTTAAAAACTACATTTTCCCTTCTGTAATATCATGAATACTTCACATACTGTAACAGCTCAGCCAATAAAGACAAAAATCTTTTTTTCCATCTGAAGAGTCAGTCAGTGCACGGCTGAGTGCAGAGCCACCCGAGCGTCACGGCTCCAGGGCTGTTGGAGAAACAAAGGAAGTCAAAGGGGGAAATCAAATGTTTGCCGATGCATTTTTCTGGAGAATTGTGGGAACGAAAGACGGAGGTGTTTTACATAATGTGCTCCAACAAGGCAGGGGGGCAACTTAACAAGCAAATCCAGTGTTTGCAGAGATCTGGAACCAAGGGGTCACCCTGTGAAACAGGAGGAGGTTTCAGCTGAGGGACAGGGGCGTGCATAGAATTTTGAGGGATGGGGTGAAAAGACTAAAAAAATTATTTTCTATCTGATGAGAGTTCTATGTTTTCAAGGGCACTTCAGACATGTTCATATGATATAGCAATGGCACATTAAAAGCTGTAAAAAGACTACTTTTTCAGTTTCAGGACAGTTTAGCAAAGGTTTTGGCTCCCAAGACAACCCTTGAGTATGTGTTTTGGTTCCTCAATGGACACTAAAACATGTATTTTGGCTTCCAAAGGGGCACTATAACAATGTTTTGGATCCCAGGTGGACGCTTCAGTGAGTGTTCTGGATCCCAAGTGGTGACTTTAGTGTGTTTTGGCTCCCAATCAAGCATCTCAACATGTGTTCTTCAGCATCCAAGAGGGCATCCCCTTATGAACACCACTGTCAAAGGATGATGCAAAGTAATTTTCTTTTCACTTTGATTTTGACAGAATTACATTGAAAGTGGGGTTTTTGAGGCTGAATTTGATTTAGGTTGTTTTTGGTGTTTTTAATGCTGACGTTGCAGAGAGGGTCTGTTCTCAGTGTGGTTGTGTTCTGTCCCGACCTCAACGTGCCCTCCGTGTTTTGGCTCTCTCCTCATGTTTCAGTGCATTTTTCTCCCTTGCCACTTCGACTGCACCACAACAAGAGCTGGCATCTCCGCTCTGCCCAGACTTCCTAACTCCACATGCCATATTACTCAGTATGCATCTGCCTTCCTAACCCGGGGGCCGTGCCTCAGGGCTCTGCAACATGTGCAGAAGGGGGGAGGGCAACCATGTCATGACCGCTTGTTCCTTCGTGCCAGCTTCTCCTGCCAAACTCCCTTGACCCGTGGATGCTGCATGTAATTATCCTATATGTGCAGTGCAGACAGGAGGAAGAGAGACTCAGCTGTGAGAGGCAAACAAGCGAGCTGACCTGGAAAAAGAATGCCTTTACACCAAGGGGCCCAGAGGGTTTAAAGGGCACTGTATGGGAGAAAGGCTGGCGGAGCTGAATGCGTTGGCGGTGTCGTCTGCATCATATGGAAACAAGTAAAAAAAAAAATCAGGGAAACCTCATTTGTGTCTCTTTTAAAGGGCTATTTCGTCTTCAATCCCCCTCCGAGCGTGTGCTGCAATTTAATTAAGCCATTGACTTTTCCAAAGGGCAACTCCAAGAACCAACACAATTAATAAAACAAGTGACTCCTCTGCTCTTTGTTGCTCTTGGTTCCCTTTCTTCCCTCTTTAGAGTAACTCCACACAGTCCGCTCCCAGGCTTTCGCCTCGATTTGCATTTTCCAAAAGTCAAATCCAGCCTTCTTCTCTCGTAATTGCTCGGAAACTTTTCAGCAAGAAAGTAAACACAGACGAAAAAACCTGCAAATGGAGCTGTTAAAAAAAAAAAATTATACAATCTTCATTAGTATGCAAGAGCAGCTCACTCACGGGAGCCATAAAAGTGAATCTTCGTTCCCCGATTTTGACAGTTTGCAGTGATAATAATCATTTTTACAAGCTCATTTCTTTCCTCGAGTGGCGCCACAGCACCATCGATAAATTCAGTCCTCGCTCCCCCGGTGGGAGTCTGCTTCTTCTCTCTCTGCTGGAAAATGGCGGCTCCTCTTTGGGATTTGGGGTTATTATTATAAGGCTTGCTCATAGATGGCTGGGGGGTCCCATAGGACAGTTCAAAGTGTAACGAGGTTAATTAGCAAGAAGCATGACCTAGACTAAAGAAAGAGAGCATAATATACCGTATCAGCCTTTTGTTACGTGCTAAACTAAGTATTCGAACAAAGATATATGTATGCCAAGCCCTTACCCTAACCCTAACCTCTCATGACATCATTAGCTGTAGGGTTTCCATAGTAAAGGATCATCTCCGTTTATTTCAATGGGGCAAAAAAATTGGAAAATACTGAATATTTTTAAAAGTACAAGGGTTAGAAATGCTAAAATTGGGAGCTCAATTTTCCTGAACATGCTGAATATTTTAAAACTTGAACGGTGCAAATTGGGAAAAAATGTACAATGCAGTGCCAGTTGGAAGCAAAAACTCACATTGAGGTATCATTATGGGAGCCACAAAATGGTAAAATTCACTCTTGGGAGCCAAAACACATGCCTCTCCTAATTCTCATAATTTCCACTTAATACCTAATAATCAGGACGTTCTCCCTTACAACCGTGACCTTTCATAGCAATAAATTGATTTTTTTCCCTCATAATTTTCCCTTTTTATCTCAAAATTTACCTGTTGACCACAGACTCTAAAATTTAACCCAAAATTTTGACTTTTATCTCAAAATAAGACTTTATACAGGACAAAAAAAACCCTCAATAAATCCAGGTAATTTTTTTTTGAACCACCTCATGTTTAAATAAAAAGAAAAAAATACATATTTCTTTTGTGCCATTATATTGATGATACCTCAAAGATTTAGCTTCACCACCACAGAGGAGGAGTTGTCTGGGAAAAAGAGAGCATTTACTCACCCTATTCAAAAGTTGACTCTTTTTTCACCCCCTCTCTGTTTGTCGTAAAAACACACTTCTATATTTGCTTTGGTATCAGCCCCTAAATTCCCAATCGAGATCATGTTGAGAGCTTTTCAAATAAAAAGGCCGACCACTGCATCCACTTCCCTTCATGTTTCTTTCATGGCGTCTGATTCGTCCACTGTATTTCTACATCTGTACCATCCGTATTTTTACTTCCAGCAGGCGCGACCAGGGAACAATGCAGCCCTCTGCTCTTAGGAGGCATTAAGGTCTGTCAGATGAATCGGAAAAATCTGGACTTTGAGAGGGGAATGAAAAGCTCTCACAGAGCCACATGAAATCTTAAACACGTCTTAGGTTGTTTTGTTTTTTTTCCTCTCTCTTTCCCTCCTGCTTTTCATTTTCTGAGAAAAGCAAAGGTGTTCTTGTTGCGTTTGTTTTCTTACACCTGTGGATGTGTGGAGTTAAAGTGCACGTCGTTGAGGCACCGCCGAAATACTCCTCACTCTTGTACTCAAACACAGAAACCTAATTTGGAGTTTTATTGCAACTCCCTCGACTTAATGGCAAATTTATAAGGTGGTAAATTTTTTTTCTGGTCCCCGCTCTGCTGTAGAAGCTTTCTGTCTCCGAATTTGGCTTTTTGCTCTGTTTCAGTTTGTGCTGCCTGGCTGAAAATCAACCTCGACCTATTAAAGGTAACACAAGCTTCACGGCTTAGTTGTGAGACAAAGAACTCCTGGTTCTCCATCCCATAATTTCTCCTACGTATGACGAACATTTATTCATGCTTTAAAGTTCATTTACCATCCATGATGTTTATATAAGTGAAAAAAATATGGAAATAATCTGCAGTGCACCACATTCAGAGCACCTTGGTATGTGTTTTGGATCCCAAGTCACTTCAGCATCAATTTTGGCTCCCAAGAGGACATTAAAGCATGTGTTTTGGCTCCCAAAGCACTTTAATGTGAGGCCACCTCAGTGCACATCTTTGGCTCCCAAGAGAGCACTACGGCAACTGATTTTTAACTCTTTAAGCACTTAATTGTAAGTTTTGGCTCCCATGATGGCACTTAAAACAGTGTTTTGACTCCCAATAGGACCCTTTGATATGTTGTTTGGCTCCCAAGGTACTTGAGAGTGGGTTTTGGCGTCCAAGAGTGCAGTTTGTCAAGTTTTAACCAGCTAATTAGTCAGTTCAGTCTCCTTACAAAGAAAATACTGTGGATTGCATTTTGCCACGCATGATAGGGCACTTTAGCATGTGTTTAGGCTCTCAAGAGGGCAGCTTATGTTATGCAAACCAGATTATGGGGAAGTCTAGCCTCTTTCACCTGAGAGGGCACTTTAGCATTCATTTTGGCTCCCAAGGGGCCAGTTTAGATTTTTTTTTAGTCCATCCATGAGTTCAAATGATTGCACTTTGTCAACTACTAGGCCATGAGGTGGGGCGACAGCCACCACTGCCCCCCCTCTGTGCACACCACTGGCAAGTCAATTTCTCAGTCTTTATTAGCATCAACCCTTCATCAAAGAGCGGAGTACTGTCCCTTTAAGAGTTTCACCTCCTGCAAACATGCCCTGAACTCAGGATTTTCATCAGCTGCAGCTTGTATCCTCCCAAACATCTAAAAATACACTATAAAAAAAACTGCTGGGTCATTGGAGGGGCAAATTATGCAAACCTGTCCTAAAATTAGTTCCACCACCGAGTTTACAGAAAATCCTCTCTCAAGTGTTGATTTAATGAGCTTATACTTTGTGCTCTTGCCCCTGATGTGGAAATTACTCTGGCAGATGAACCCAAACAAGTTACACTTTCTGAGAGTGTGATTCCAGAGCTGCATGACAAACAGAGTCATCAGGAGATAGTTCTGCTGATGAAGGTGAAACATGCAGAAAAAAAGCTTCTTTTTCTTTAAGCATGTAAATCCACAACCAGGAGAAAAAAGGAGAAAACAACATATTCAACTCATTAACTCCAGGATCAAATCTTTCAAACTAATATAATTAAAGGGACGGCCGAGTACACCATTAAAAAAAAAAATTAAATTAAAAAAAAAAAACTTAATTGAGTTTTCTTGTTGTGGTTCTCCTATTACGTCTTTTTTTTTTTTTTTTTTTTTTTTTTTTT
>RPOG01002638.1:44145-85900 GCA_008086565.1 Thalassoma bifasciatum | reverse complement strand
TGTGTGTGTGTGTGTGTGTGTGTGTGTGTGTGTGTGTGTGTGTGTGTGTGTGATAAGGGATTAAAGAGGGGTGAACTGTCCTCAGGTTGTTCACCCCCTTTCATTCTAAAACAAACATGTTTCCATTTACCTCATTGATGAACCATTGATCCTTAACAAAATCAGATGCTGCATTCTGAAGACTTCTCACAGCCTCACAGGACAATAACTGATACTGTTAAGATTCAGATGATGATACAATTAGAATTCAGTTCATGGCCAAATCCTTACCACAATTTATTCCAACATCAGTTAATTCATTGATGTGAGTGACAGTAAGGGCATCGTTTAGAGCAGGAATGGAAAATTCTGTTTCCAAGGAGCCACATGAAAGAATAGGACTGTTAGGAACAAAAGGTTGAACTCAATTGTGCTTCACATAAATTTCATATTTTTTTGCTCTTAATTTGTTTTTGAGCAGCCACCTTTTGTGAGAGTATTTTAGAATAAGACTGAATAAATCACTTTATAGTTAGATCTTTAACATCAAACAAGACGTGTCTTTAGGGATCATGCTACGTAATAAAAAAATGTTAAGTAATTTAATGAGGTTTGTCAAAACAGTTAATGATAACTGGTTACACTTTGTGACTAATGTTAATAATTAAAGAAGCATTACATGATTCTTTCTGAAAATTTGAACTGTTCCCTGATGGAGTGCTGATTTTGAATTCAGACTGGTTCACTGTTAACACCTTTTTCACCTGCTACCAATGAAAAATGAAACAAATACTTGTTTCCTACAATATTGAAATAATTCTTAGGGCAGATTCTTCTCACCATTTCTTTGTTCAGAGAACTTTGAATGCTTATTTTACACTTTTAAATGTCACATTCTGGCTTTGAGATGTGGATGCATATTTTCCTTTGTGTGCATGAACAAAGAAAAAATGGGCAGAAACAAGGTGAGAACCTCTGAGGTTGATAACCAATATCAATCCAGTGACAGGTGCCCGATAAGTCAGAGCCAACTGGAGGACACTATCTTGTTAGAATTATGCTTGGTATGTGGGCTGAGATACAAAGGCTGGAGGCCGAGGAAACATATTCCATGAGTTCTGTGGGATGGATGAGGAAACTTAGCTGTGAGCAGAAGAAAATCTTTCAGACGTTCATTACACAGCTGAAGGTCTTCAATTAACAGGGTCACTCTTTAAACTGGAACACCGGGAGCTGACAGAGACACATTCACATTATCAGGCCCAAAGAAGAACATAGTGTAGGGGGAACTGAACTGAACCAAGTCCATCACAGCTGGGAGTCATTTTACCGTGGATGGAGAGAAGGGAGAAATGAAAAGACTGTAGCTGCTCCACTAATCAGAAACATCCAGGGTGATGATTGATAATTCTAAAGTTCCCTGGACATTTGAAAAGTACTCCTACTACTTTGCAGGGTGGCTGTTTTAAGGGGCTCATAAAAAACCTCAGAGGTGGATTTTGACTCTAATTCCAATGGTTGAGATGCACATAATTTCAAGGGTTTTTATGTTTTTATGGTGGAAATGCAGCTTTGTACCAGGAACTAAAAGATTCCTGGACTTTCTGGTGGAAAAGTATCTTCAGTTTTGCTGTCTGATGTCTCCCTGCTGGACCCATTTGTTCATTATTTTCTTCTCTGTAGGATTTGGTGGACTGGAGGAAGCCCCTGGCGTGGCAGGTCGGCTACCTGAGAGAGAAATATGACGCCTGGGTTCACCAGCCAGTTGACAGACCAATAAGACTGTTTGGAAACCCTTTTCTGGAGGCCAGCACCAAGACTTCCTGGTAAGACAGGACACATGATAAATTAATATATCTGGTTCAAGGTTCAAGTTTTCTTTATTAGCCCAAAAGGGGCCATTTGTTGACGATAAGCAGTAACTTTTCTGACACCTCCTGCTGAGCACCCAGACAGTCAGAAGGATCGTGAAGCCCCTCTTTCATAATTTAGTTTCAAGTCAGCAGTGGAAGGTTAAAAATATGATACAACATTGAAACATATAACACAGCAACAACATAAAACAATAGTTCAATGCAAATTTGAGATGGAAAATTACTCCAGTGTTTACATGGGAACCAAAACTCTTCCAGTGTCAAATAGAAACACCACAGTGGGTTTAAAAAATACTAAGTTTTCCATCAGAAACACTACAGGAGTAAGGAAATGACACTACACCAGAGTTTAATGAACACTTGTTGGTGTTCTTCAATTTTAGCTGAAATTAAGGGAAGTGTCTTGTGTTCGTTTGCAGTTTGAGTAGAAATGAAAACAGGAGGAGTTAAAATTTGCAATTTCCTGGTATTAACACATACATATGTAATAATTGGCCTTGAACAAACCAAACTGACACTAGAAAATCAACACCAGAGATTTTGCTGGGTATTATGTGGCATCATAAACTCGTTGCCACATGGAAAAAAAGTTTTCTCATTTTATTTGGCCTTCGCTTTGGCTGTTGGTAACTGCAGCTTTAAGTAACCCAATAAAACTCTCTAAGGGGAGCATGGCACAGGTAAGCCACAATGGACGGGGCTTTAATGAGAGTCTTGGCTAAATAAAGGCCTAACATGTTACAGAAAGTGCTCAGTGCATCCTCAACACCCCTGGGTGCCCTATAGGATGCACTAAGAACATGAATTCATTTTACCTGTCACACTTTGAGCCGGCGAATTCTTTTGTACGTCTACGTTTGGTCTGTTTAATCTGGAAGTCAGTATGTATTGCTTGATTTGGACAAAGCCCATTGCTAAGTTTACTCTCCTACTACAGGTACTGGGTACCAGTGGTTTGGCTTCCAGTTGTTTTCTACTTCAGCTGGTACTGCTACACCACTCTGGCGAAGCGCACCACTAGGATATCACTCACTTCAGGTAACAGAGCTGCAGGAAAACCCCCCATGCACATCTCTAAGACATTGTTTGCATGCTAGATGCTGTAGGGCACGTTTATAATGTTGATTGTGTGTGTATGCATGTGTGTGTTCTCAGACTTCTCCATCCAAATCCATGAGTACGTTTTCCCTGTCCTGTTTCTAACGGGCTGGTTTTTGTGGTCATTCGTGGAGTACTGCATCCATCGCTTTGTCTTTCACATGAAACCACCAGCCCATAACTATTACCTCATCACCATACATTTCCTCCTGCATGGACAGCACCACAAGGTAGAGTCCAAGGCATCAGCACTTTGACTGAGGAATGGGACACACATAAACATAGAAGATGTTTAATCACATGACACAAACTTTTTTGTCCACAGTCTCCATTTGATGGCTCGCGGCTGGTCTTCCCTCCAGGCCTGGCCTCCATAGTGGTGGGAAGCTTCTATGTGATCCTTTGCAACACGCTCCCTGACATCCTGGGGGTTTCTGTGTTTGTTGGAGGACTGTGTGGCTATGTGGTGTATGACATGATCCATTACTACCTTCACTACGGCTCACCAAAGAGAGGCTCCTATATGTACAACCTGAAAGCCTACCATGTGAAACACCACTTTGAGCATCAAAGATCAGGTAAGGAGACGATAGAAGGAGACCCTTGTTTTTGTTCTAAAGGTTCAGGTAACCTTGCTTTTGTTTATCTGTGATGTGACTAATCTTTTCCCTTTCTCTCTCCAGGTTTTGGAATCACCTCCACATTCTGGGATCACCCCTTTAACACAGTCATCCCAGATGAGAAATTCTAGCATGAAAACGGCTCAGCTCAAGAGCCATAAGACTTATAAAGCAACACTTCCAGTCCCCCTCTTATAAACCCCCTGAAATCCCTTATTTTAGTCTCTGCGGGAACCGGCTTCACACCCTCCTCTTTGAGGGGACTCCTTGATTACTGCTGATGATCCGTCTAAGCTCAAAGCGTCACAAACAGCCTGATTTTGAAAGCATCTTGCATCACCATTTTGTGCCTGTGTTTATTTATCTCATTGATGTATATTTCCACACTGCAATCATTTCACCGAGAAGGACCCTCTTTGCCTTTCTTTAATCAACTTATTATGCTGCTGTGCCATTCAGCTAACACGCTAAATTATCAACATTCACATAATGGAGAGGAACAGAGTGTTTCAAACACAGATAAACTCATAATCCTGATCATAGCTGTGTTCCTGGATTAATGTGGTATCAATTGGGAGCAAGTGAAGGATTTTTCTGTGGTTTTCAGAAACAGCGAAGTACATTCAAAGTGTCACAAAAGAGAGAAACTACAGCTGGAAAAGTAAGGAAATGAGTGTTTGATTCCCAGCCTGCTCACACACTGCTGTGGGATGGTTCCCCATTTTTCAACCAGCTCTGACACAGGTCAGCCATCATGGTCGTTTTGGGGCTCCATTTAAAAAAAGACAAACAAGCTTTACATTGCTACAGTTTTTATTACGAAGAAATGATCTACCAAACTCAGTTTTCGCTACTCTCTATGCTTAGTTTTAGATACAAACACACTGTACAGACCATCCTCAGAGGAAGGAGACAGGGTTTTAGGAGAGATGGAAGATGGAGAAGACTCATAGGGATTTTACAGACTCACACAAGATGTGTGACTGAAGGATTATTTAAAGTTCCTCACGGCTGAAACGACTCAGGGAAAGCCTCTTTGTATTTCTTCTGCACTCTGTGTTGCTTGCACATTATTTTCCTCTTTCTACTGACAAACTATGACACAAGTCCACGTTTGAATGCAGGTACTCGCCAACAGAAGCTTCGTCCTCCATGTTTCCAGTCTCTTCTGCTCTGTGTTTAGACCAGAGTGCATCCAGATAATTAACAGGCTGACACGAAGTGAGAAGCTTTGATGTAACTTGAGTATCAGCACTAATGCAAAGGTGATGTAACGATGATGACATGATGATGTAATCTGTTCCTCCTCCTCTCTTTTCTATGATGATCGACATGTGAAAAGCAAAAAATTCAGGTGATTTGATACAGACGTTTAAAAAGATACTCTGATTGAATTCAGCTTAAAGTGAAATATTTTTTTGGATATTTTCTTGTTGTTAAGGTCAGAAAATGGATTGAGAATGCATTGCAGTGTAAAGATGGATGAATGTTGGGATGTTGTTGAGTTATCAGAGGAACAAAGCTGAAGGCATGAGGCCAGCCTGTCAAGACTTCCTGCTGTCAGTTTCTCAGGGTCATGTTCTATTTTTGGATCTTAGTTTTTCGGCTTATAGCAAATAATAAACAAACTCAGTGTTTGGAGGCTAGGATTGAACTGAGTTTCAGGTTATTTCCTACATTGTTTAAAAAACATCCCTTTTTCATTTTGCATCAGTTGAAAGTTTCAATGTGGCCCAAAGATTCTTAAAGGATGAAGATGGAAAAACCATCTGACTGGACAGCAGGTGGTTCTGATGTGGACTGGCAGATCTTCAAAATGTTTCCTCTGAATATATCAATGTATATTCATCATAGAAAGAGCACAGAAAAAAAAATGTTAACCTTCTCTTGTAAAAGACCTACTAACACTTTGATGTATATGTACATAGATTCTTGCATATGTAAAGTATCTTTAAAAATCTATTGCAGAAAATTCATACAGTTTTTAAAAAGAAAATAAATCAGTAAGAAGACTTTTCTTGCATTGCACTTTATTGAACTGATTTCAGATATTAGTCATCAGCTCAGCACGGGCTAAAACTGAGACTTATCTGTTTGTAATACTGTTCACTCCAACGCACATGCAAAACTTATTTTGCAGGGATCTGTTCAATCCTGAGAGTCTGTCAATAAAATGAAGAGCCAGGTTACGTTTACTCTGCTTGGTGAGGTTGGAGTTGGTAGATGAGCACTGGTAGGACACAACCAGGGTTTACTAATGTTACACTGTACAGACATGTCTCAGAGCACCAGGCTGTGAGAAACACTAAACAGATATTCTGCTCACTTTCTGGACACTAAACTACAAACTGAGATCACAACGTTTGTTTGGTGTCATCTTTCGAACTTTAAATAAATACATCACCCCATCGCTTTGCATTCTGGGAAAAAAGTTGTCATGAACAAAAAAAGTAGTGTTCAAGGAGTCACACTTTGAGGACAGTAGGTGAAAAAAAAAAAAAAAATCCCAAGTCCTTTCAGACACTGCCAGGGTTTGTCTCTTGTCCAGCTCACAGCAACGTTTGACTGTTCAAGATGAGTGTTAAAAATTAGTTATTGTTACATCACTGGGCTGCACGGTGGCATAGCGGGTAGGGCTCCAGCCTCACAGCAAGAAGGTCCCCGGTTCGATTCCCCGTTCAGGTAAAAACACATCTATGTTAGGTTAATTGATTATTCTAAATTGCCCGTAGGTGTGAGTGTGTGCGTGAATGGTTGTTTATCTATATGTCAGCCCTGTGATTGACTGGTGACCAATCCAGGGTGAACCCCGCCTCTCGCCCAATGACAGCTGGGATAGGCTCCAGCCACCCGCGACCCTGACTAGCAGGATAGACGGTTAAGAAAATGGATGGATGGATGTTACTTCTCTGAGAACCAGCATACTTTTCCTTTGTGTGTAATGTGACCGGAAGAAATATGTCAAAAGGCAGAGTTAAAGATCTTCTGTTGGACGAAAGTACACCCAGTTTTATCTATGTTCACTCCAACCACTGTGTGGCAGCACACTTGTTTTTGAAGACAAATTCATTATGGGGCTCAAAGGGCTCAAAAGGGCAAGTGATCTCGTGATGCATTGTGGGCCACGGTCACCATCTTTGGGGGCAAAAGTTTTTTGTTTACATCACTTTGCTTAGAAATGTTCAGTAACAGACACAAGCACAAACACTGAAAAATGGATCGTGGGAAGGAAAAAAGTAATGGTCCACACCGAAAAAAGCTTGATCCTGTTCTGAAGGCTCAGTGCCTCGAAAAAATAAGTAAAATTGGTGGAATTGATCCATATGAGCACAATGACTGGATGATGGGTTTAAACAACCTGCAGCCATTGTCTGAAGCTGAGCTTGTCCTTTATCTCGTTAGTGGTGTAAGTTGTTACACTGGAGAAGAATTTAGGAATGCTAAGTCTCTAAGGGCACATGGGCAAACTAACTTTGGCTGAGTGCAAGATCTCAGAATTTTTCCAGTCAAGGAGAAGACTGTCATAGTTTCAGAGGAATGTAAACAACACACCTACACCTCACTGTGTCCCAGCCCCATGTGGTGCTGCTTCGTTGTTTTCTTTGACTGTTAAATGCTGATGTCAGTTATGATAAAATCTCAAAGTTAATCACTAATAAATGAGGACAATTATACACCTAGAATTAATATCCTCCTAAATACTATGTGAAACAGCAAAACACAAGCTTTGATTCAAACTTACTAGACTGAAAATGCCATGAACACACCAACATATATTGGGTGATAGCGTTGAAAGTGATTTTTAGTCGTCTCATGGCTGCTATCCAGGCCTTATCTGCGTGTCTTTGTTAGCTCACAGATCAGTAGTCCTTTTTTTTTCTTCTTTCTGCCGAGGCAATCGTGAGAATGATTGTGGCAGTTAACAACACAGTGGATTTACACCATGTTTTAAGTGGTTTAAATCAAGAACAGAACAAGAAGAGCACACAAAGACTGTATACAAAGCTGTAGTAAACAAACTTAAGTTGCCCTCAAAGCCCACAATGCATTGCAGTTTTCCCACTCTGCTATGTCACACCCCTATCATCTGGTGGTAAGATACAACTGTGGTGTATCTTACCACCAGATAATGTTTCTTTAAATGTATTTATTATGGAACTGTGGTCTGTGAATGGACATGTGCTGCGTTTTGTTTGTCCCTGCACCAACGCCTTTTCTGCAAATGAAGTTCCTCCTGGATAAATAAAGTTGATTTGATTTGTGTGTGTGTGTGTGCTGCACTCATGTGGCTGGCAGGGTAATTAAACATTCTACCACATCAGTGGACGGCAGCAGGTACATTCCTGATTAAAAACTCAAGACCAGGTGAAAAATTGCAGGAAATTTACATTTTGTACTGGAGGTGAGCCCACAATCACTGACACATTCAGCTGAAGATCTCCAGTCAGCACAGTCACACTTTACTCTAAAACACTTGTTACTCTGTAAAGGTTGTGATCCTGTCAGAATTCAGGTGCAGCATCAATTCTAATGACCAACCACAAAACAACCAGATATTTTAAAGCTGCTTGGAGTTTTCATTAGGAGTCTAAAGAACTACAGTTTTTCTGTTGCCAAAATGTGTGCACATCTTCATGAATAGAGTTTGCAAAAGGATCCTTACTGTTGTCACACTACCATCAAGTGGTCATTTATTGTAACTGCATTCATCGTTATATTCCCTTTCCTAATATGTCAGTATAACCTAGCAAACCCAGTTTCACCACAGTACTCATTTTTCTTCTGTCTAAATCGAGAGGATTCTGGGAATAATTTGACTACAAATGGTTTCTGTTGTGACAGTGGCACATTAAAGTGAGTGAGTGAGTAAAAGAAATAATGAAAATATGTAAAAACACAGGTGCTCAAAACAAAAGAAAGAAATGTGATGAACTGTGTGTTTAAAGAATCAAAATAGTTCTTTTCCAATGTAAAAAAAAAGGTTTTGAAAGAGGGGTATGGTCAAACTAAAAGGTAGGAAATGTACTAAATATGTCGAACTAAATTGCCACGAAAAGTTATAAATAAAGGATGTGGCGTGGAGGAAGAGGAGGAAGAGGAGGAAAAAGTGAGCAGGCGGCGGGAAATAGAAGAAAGAGTGTCAGACAATGGTCTGCAGCTAACGAAAAATCATAGTGTTTAAGTAAATATATGTGTGAGAGTGGTGACAAAACATTTCTGCACAAAGTAAAAACTTAAAGAACTGTGTTGGATGTATTATATCGTGCCGTTCGGTGCTGTGATTTGCACCGCGTGTGGAGCGCGTCGCCGGAGCTGCTTCACTTCACAGAAGACTTCCTAAGTTTGGATTATTTCCTCCGTGGATTACTTTCTTTTGGGTTTTTTGATCATTTTTATTTTGTATTGACTATTCGGCCGTGGATTCTTGGATTATTTCGTTTCAATTTCCGTTTTTCTGGACTAAAGGGTTTTCTGTTTCATGGACAAAGGGAGCGCGGGTAACGGACGCTAAAGGACTTAAAAACTGTTAAAAGATGACTTTGGACGATCGGGTGACGTAATTTTGTTTCATATTTCGTTTGGGGTTTGTGTCTTGTGGATTTTGAGGGGCTTTTTGTTTAGTTTCATTCGATAATTTTGTGTTATAATTAAAATTTGAGTTTCTGTTCGCATCTAATGGGTTTTCCGTTTACTTTAAACACTTCTAATTTCATTTAAACCTGATTACTTACCTTTTCAGTTCACGAAGAATCACAGGGTTGCTTGTTTGAGTCCAAATCTAAAAAGAATCCCCTTAAGCGTGTTAACGTGTGCAAACTAATGAGTTTGAGCGTTACACTGTTCCATGAGACTGTTTCTGAATGAGAGCCAAAGCTGTCAATGTTTTTTTTTTTTTTTTTTTCTGTGTGAGCCTTTTTGTCATATAGAGTTTCACTTTAAGGAGACTGTAACACACACCATGAAAAACAGTTATTAGTGTAAAGATGTATCAACAAATGAGATTTAAACCAAGTTCATTCCCAGAAGAGAATAAAACGGGTGAAACATAAAAGGTGAATGTCAATATAATCAGTTGCATGTGTAAAATCTAAGTGATACGTGTGTGTGTGAGAGTGTGTGTGTGTGTGTGAGAGAGAGAGACCTTTGTGCAGTGAGTTATCTGCTCAACGGGCCTTCAAACTTCAAATTATGTTGGCTCTGATTCAAAAGCACTTTTCACAAGCATCCCATGCAACCTCTCACTCACTCACTCACTCACTCACTCACTCTGTCATACAAAACGAAGGAAAAAGTGTTATCTGACACATTCATACCATCTACACACCACTTTTTTCTTTTTTCTCTCACAACTGTTACCATAACTTTTTGCTCCTTTTACCAATGTGTCCAGTTCAACAATATCCTGGAACCATGTAGTTCCTCATCTCTTCTGTGTTACTGTTGCTGCACCACCACCAAGTGGACTTGAATTGTAACTGCACTTATCATAGCAGAGTATTAAGAGATGCAGATAGGAACAATTCAAAATGATGTGTCTAACTCATTTATTTCTACACTATGCTACTTTCAAGTCTCTGCAAAGTCAGAGGAAGTATTTGACTGTCCTTTCTGATTTGACTGTCTAGTTTAATCCATGCACGATTGAACTATATTTCATGGAGGAGGATCCCCTGGTTATGTCAGGTTTTTTAGTTTTTTGTATTTAGGAGTATCATTTTTGGTGACATGCAGCTATTTTTGGAGACATCCATAAGAAGTCATGTTACCAAGTTGCCAAAAACTGAGTTAGTTCCCTTTCACTGATAAAAATTTGCTGGTAGGGCTACTTGACAATTTTATGGCAACTTTTTGTGCAACTTACTTATGTTTCCAAAGCAAGGTTGCTTTTTGTCTAAACCACTTTTAAACATGGAAAATGAAATCCAAGTAAGGTGTACTTAGTTTTATCAAGTAGATTAAGCAGAACAAAATTGTGTATAAATCCCTCCATTTTTTTCAATGTGGTAAATGAACTTTGCCAGTCAAACCTACTTGATTTTTTTTCATGAAGATCAGACAAAACCAGTCTTTATATAAATTATTTAGTCTTTTGATTGCTTTACTGAAGTTTTTTTTTTTTTAAATATTTTTTTTGGGCTTTTCTGCCTTAAATTAGATAGAGGACAGTGGATAGAGCAGGAAAGGGGGAGAGAGTGGAGAATGACATGCTGGATACAGGCCACAGGCAGGAATCGCACCCGGGCCACCCGCTTGGGGGCAAGCCTCATGGTGCGCGGCCATATCCACTAGGCCATCTGCGTCCTGTTTTACTGAAATTTTGAATAATATCAGCTTAATGTACATGAGGCATGAGGCTTGCTGGTCTACACTGTTAGGCGTAGCCCATCTATGCCACGCAGCATAGAAAGCAGGTCTACTCCATGTAGTATAGGCAGCAGGTCCACACTGTAGTGTGTAGGCAGCCAGTCAACAATGGTATCAACAACCAGCATAGACAGCTTGTGCCACCTGTATGATGCATCCATGTACAGCAGGCGCTCATGTCCACTGTGTGCCCTCATCACTCATGGTAACAAGGTACGGTAAGGAATGAAGTTCAGTTTCCAGTTCTAGAAATACCAAGTGAAACAGTAAAGATAACAAGATTATCTTTAGTTTATGTAGATAAACTCAAAAATATTGCCTCACATTACTGTAATTATTCATGTTATTATTATTATTATTATTATTATTATTCATATAAAAAAAAAATCCACCCTGTCTTGTTTTTTGAGCAAATATTGTTGAATTCAACACTAGACATATTTTCAGTACTTGACATATCCTTCCTGCTCTGAGGCATCAACACTAATTATTGTGCCACTGTGCTGCCCTTGTTCATGCAAATAAAAAAATGATCAACTTTTTCCTCTACTTTAACCATTAACCTGAAAATTATTTCCACTTATGTGAAAATGACATTTCTGCTTCTCAGACCTATGATACTTCGTTTTTAAAAACTTCGACCTTTTGGCCATATTGAGGGACACTGCCCACGTTATCTTGTGGTGAGATAACAATATTACACCCATTTCAGTGGAAAAAAACAGTGTGTTTATCTACAAAACCAGTACAATTAAAAGCTACTAGCAAGCTTATAACCAAACTTCCTGTACAGAGGCCAAGTGTAGTTATCACACTTAGGTTTTATTTATACCAAATAATAAGGAGAATTAAAAAAATATGTACACCAGACAGAAGTTCTGGTCTCTGGAGGCTAAAAAACACCATTTAGGGAAATGACAAGGATTCTTTTGGGAAGCACCCTTATAAGCAGTTTCTTAAAGAAGTCTAGGATGCCAAAATATTTACACTCGATTGTTTGAGCCTCAATCCCTGTTTGTTAAAAACACCAATGAGCGTAAGTCATTTTTTGAAAGATGGTCATGTTTTTGCTCTGTGCTAAAGAAATGTAGTTTTACATGACTTTGTCTTTCAATGTGTCAATAAGCTAAGGTTACGCCTGCACAGAGCCTTGACTTAAACCCAATTAAAAACCTGTTAGAGGGCTTGACTGAAGACCAGGGTCCAGGTCTGAAGAGCACCAGTTCTGGAAAAGTGTGAAGATTGGACAAATGGACAGTTAGCATCAGGAGGACTGATGATTCTGACTCTGGTAGTTTTTGTTTTTTGTGAAATCATTTTGTTTGTGCGCAAAGTCAAAGAATGTAAAACTCAAAAATAAAACTTAAATGAATACAAAAGTTGTTTTCAAATTAAATTTTATGAGTGTTGTGCATATGGTTGAAAAATGTCCTGCATTAGCCAGGACATCCTGTATATTATGTTTGATTGGTTTGTTCCATAAGGGACCTCAGTTATCCTGTTTATTGACTGTTAACTGTTGCAAATACAGCAGACTGCACTCTACACACCATAGATCAGATAAAACAGCAGTGTTAGATCATTCACACTACTTGTCAACCAATCACAGGCCTCCTCATGTGCATCAGTTTTTGGCTCAAATGCGCTAAGTTCTGCTAAAAAGTAGGGGAAAGGAAAGTTTAGGTAATGTGTGGTATGGTTGGTTAGCAACCATGGAGAAACCTGCGAAAAGAAAAGGCTGTGAGTTATAACAAAAACTGGGAAGTGAAGAAGATGTGGGTTAAACTTGTCAGCGGTGAAAGCCTTTTGCACTTTATGCCGTCAGGAATCCAGTTGATCACTCGAAGGCAGCAAAACGTATTCATGGAAAAAGTTAATTTGGTGAGTCATTCAATTTTCAATTTTCCAGTTTTTTTGGTGTAAAGAGCCAAATTGTGGTTTATTTGAGGTTAATTCATATGAGGTTACATTGTGAAACAGTAGTGATAAAGGGAACATACACACTTTATGCATTTCTTGTTGTATATCCACACATCATGCTCATACCACCACGGCACCTGTATGACCCTATATGAGCAGTTTACATGTGTTTCCCCTCTTCAGTTTTACTCTTATTTAGTTAGTAATTTAGTTTAGTAATAAATTGTAATCATACAAACTTGAAAACATGTGTTGCTCTGTCTTTCCTTTGTTTTGCCTGACTGAGTGAGTGAGAGGTTGCCTGGGATGCTTGTGAAAGGTCCCTTGAATCAAAGTCAGCTCTGAGTTTGAAGCGTGAAGGCCCGTCGAGCAGTAGGACCCAGGGGTGGAGAAGGAGAAGCTGAAGCAGAGAGCAGGCCTGAGGGAGGAGGAGCCCTGTACAGACCAAACAACCTCCACACCCATCAGACTCGGAAGTTCCTCTGCATTCCTCCCATTTCAAACACACAAACACAGATTCACACTCACAGACACCAGGAAGGGACCACCGTACCAGGACGGGTGAGTGTACACACACCAAGAGAACATCTGTATCTGTTCTGATTTCTTTCAAGACAAACTACAAAAAAATGTGTGTGTGTGAGTGTGTATGTGTGTGTATGTGTGTGTGTGTGTATAAGAGAGAGGGTTGTTACAAATATTTTATTACCTTGTAACTATGCTGCAATAAAAGCACGTCTGTCTCTCTGTGCATAGGTTTGCCTCTGAAAGTAGCCTTAAACTCACATATAAAGATTATAAACATGTTTCATGTGTCTAATATAGATCCCTCAGGCAAATGTGTTTGTAATTCAGAGAGTAGTCATCTAGACGTCTTAGTTCAGTGACTGAATCAACTCTGTGGATCAGACGAACAAAATCATCCCTCTTTTCATCCTCCCTGTGATACTGATTCAAACAGCCAATGCTCTCTTACCATCTGTTCAAACAAAAGTTAACAAAAGTTTAACATGTAGTGTTGAAGTGGACCAGACCCGACTGAACGAAGCTCAGACTGATGAGACGTGGTATGAACTGTCAGTTGTTGCAGCGTGTTACATTGGAGCAGAGCATTTCCTGTAGAGTCAGTTTTTGTGCTCAGTTCAAATATTTATGTCTCAAAAGAATCCTAAATATACTGACTGTAAATGCAAACTAGAAGAGTCACACTGTATAGGGAAAAGTACATAAATGCCTTTCAGTTCATAAAGCAGGGCCCGAAGAGACAGCATGTAGAGATGATAATATTTAGATGAAAAACTATATGTAACTTTTGGTATGTACTATTGATCATTTGATTTCTTAACACAGTAAAATCAAAGTGTAAGGCTGCCAGTATTTGATTTTATAATGACAGAGAGAATAACAGAGAGTTATTTCAACACTTGTGTGATGACAGCTGGATAGGCTTCTGCCCTATGACCCTGAATGGGAAAAACAGTCAAGGTAAAGATTTGCAGTATGCATGGAAATCAGCATTTTTTAAATGAAAAATAAACAATGCATTACATTACTTAGTTACTCATTGATCAATGTAATTAGTTACACTACTAGTTACATTACTTTTTCATTACTCCATGACATCACCTGAAATTAACTTCATCACCACTTCATTGGCAATTCATATTGTAATGTTAATCGGTACATATTCCCACATCAGAACAAATCTGACTTTTTTAAAGTAGCACTCACACAAGATTTCACTTTTCAGCTCTTTATTCAGAAAAGGCCACAGAAAAGTTGTAAATCAGCACTTCAAAGTTAAGTGCTCTGTAAAGTTTTGATGAAGATTGATCAAAATCAGAACAGTAAACTATTTTTTTTCAGTGATTTGGTAAAACACTGTAATAAGTAATGCATTACTAGCAATCGCCTACAGTCCTAACTGTCAAAAATGACCAATAAAGAGTAGCTTTCTGTTTCTGTCAGGGGTCTGCTGCTGTACCACGTTCCCTCCTTACTCAAACTTAAAATACTTGATAAGTTGCAGTTACCAATGGCATTCTGGGTAAATCTTGTGAGCTAATGCTCTGTTAGATCACTGGGAGGGCGGGGGTGTGTGCTGAGAGGTTTGATCGAAGATGTATTTGTGAGTTGTAGTTTAATATTGACTGTTACTGTGAGTGAGGATTGAACACAGTTGTTATGACACCCCGCTGTGCATCAGGAGGTTGTTTGGGTACAAAGCACATCATTGTTGTGTTTTGTCACGTTACTGTGAGTGTATTCTACTGACAGTGGCTTAACTGGCACTGTGCTGTGTATTTACAAAATCTGCCCTGTGAAAAAACAGGGACATATTGTTGTCTACATGTGCAGTCATGTACTGCAGATGCTTAGCAGTCTTGTTTTTGAGTGGTATTCACGTCCATTAACAGCACAGTGCTTTGGCTTGTACAGGTCTACATCATCTGTATTATTTTCTGTCTTCTAAAGATTTGTATACTGTCATGTTTGTATGACAAAGGCACAGCGGGTAAAACCTTTCAGTGCACTTTAGCCCCTCCCAGTGGTCTAGCAGAGCTTCAGCTCAAGCTTTACCTAGAATAATTTTGTTAATTGTAGCATTATCAAGTATTTTAACTGTGAGTGAGGAGGCAGCGTGGTGCAGCAGCAGAACCCTGACAGTGATCCTCTGCTGGAAACAGTGAATTACTGACTTTTTGACTGAAATTATTGACACTCTTAAAGTGATAAGTCTAGCTCTATAAGTTTTCAATTAAAAATACAGATTCTAAAATTCCCCTTCCAAAAACATGAAACACTGTGTATAATATGAATAAGAGTGCAGTTATTTGCAAATCTTACAAACCCATATTGTATTTATTAAAGAACACAGAAAACAGAAGTGAGGTCATTTTACGTTTGAAGGCAGCAGCACCTGTAAAAACAGTTAGAATAATCATATTTACCTGTGTGTAGATTTCTGCAGAGACTGGTTTCTGGAGTTTTGAGGGGAGTGTTTGTCCCTTTCTTGTCTGATGTAAGAGTCTCCCTGCTCAAAAGTCCAAGGTGTTCTTAAGTACATTTTTGTCTTACGGTGCTTCAGATATTTTCAATTGGTCAAAAAGCTGGGGTGAATCCCAAAGTGTTAATCTGCAGTCTCCTCTCTCCTCCACGGCTCTGGAGGAACTTAAGTGGTGTCCCAAAGTTGTGCTTGGAGCAGAGAGGAGGCTAATGGAGGATGTCTATCAGAAACTTAAATAATGAAAATAAGGTGAGAGCGTTTAGAGAGACCGAGCTCAACTGCATTGGACACATTGTGGATGCAATACTGTCATAGAAAAATGAGTTGGGTGAGCTCTGAAATGATGTCTTGAAACATTAACTATCCTCTGAGCACTTTATTCTTCGCAAAGAAGATGATTGTCACAAAGAGTAGGGCTGAAATTTATTATATTAATTTCTTAATATTGATATATCAAAGATATCAATGATGTAGATTTTCCCAGCTCACCCTGCATGTAAAGTTCAGACAGTCACATGATTATTGGTGATTCTCTGTTGATGTTGATGACTGACAGTGAGCTCTAATCAATTAACCCCATTTTCCACATCCTCTTATATCATGATGCTTTTATTCTTCTGAGAAATGCTTAGGTTTCTCTAATCTCAGATTCATATTGTATCATATGAATATCTAGATATCTGGCATTAATATTGAGATATGAAATTTTGTCCATATCGTTCAGCCCTAATATAAAGTGCTGAGTGGTCTCCAGAGAAGGACGAAACCAAGATGAAACAAAGCTCCTCTCACAGTTCAGGGTGTGGACCTATCATCAAAGTTTCACCTTCAGAAGAAGATATGACTCAGTCAAATATGACCAAACTGTTCTACAGTGGGGTTTGGACAGTACTGTTGTTAGAAACACTGATATCGAATGGGACATATGCAAATCAAAGGATACAAACAGTCATATCAAACGGTCAAAGTGCAAACCAAGGATGACTCAAGCTTCCCTCTACATTATAATAACTTTCTGAGGGTTGATAGTGGAGCAGTCTGACTATTCTGGACCCATTTTGATGGCTTGACACAGATGTTTCACACCAGAACATGACTGCTTGTATGTGGTAGATAAAAATCCCGATGTCTGATCGGCCTCTTACTTTTAAAAGATAATAATGAATAAAATAACTATTTTTGTTCCTTCAACATGTACAGCAGCAACAACAACAAAGATGCAAATTACAGGAAGAACATTTACCTGTTTAACAATACTTTGTCCTTAAGTATTTGTTTAGCTTTACAACAGAGAGGAATTTTCAAGTACAAAAACATGCAAAAAGCATTCAGCCTCTATATAACTTTAACAAGGAGTTACTCTATAAATGAGTTGTGGAATACATCTACACTGCAAAAACGTAAATCTAAGCAAGTCATTATGTCTTATTTCTAGTAAAAATTGTCTTATTGTTCTTAATTTGAGCCACATTCACCAGACCAGGTCATAAAAATGTCTTATTTCAAGTTTTTTAAAGACAAAAATGAGGTGTAAATTGCTTGTAACAAGTCTGCTAATGGGATAAGACAAATTTGCCCGGGAAGTTTCTTGGAATTAGAGGGATTTCTTAAAACAAGAATCTTTTATCTTATCCCATTGGCAGATTTTTTTTTACTTGTTACAAGCAATTGATGCCTCATTTTTGTCTTTAAAAAACTTGAAATGAGACATTTTTATGACCTTGTCTAGTAAATGTGGCTCAAATCAAGAATAGTAAGACAAATTTTACTAAAATTAAGACATAATGAGTTTTTGCAGTGTAGTCTTGCACTTTCTGATGCTGCAAATTAGAGGTAGGCTATAGTACAGGTAGAGAAACTTAAATCAAATTGTAAACAGGTAGTTGTGAGATAAAAGGAACAAAATACTAAGGTAACATTCTTTTCACAAGCTTCCTTTATTTCTCTACTTGACAACTTTCAAGAACAAAGAACATTCAAGTGCAAAATATTGTGCACAGCTGTAGTACATTTCTGCATAATAAAATCAATAACCTTGTTTAAAATATTCATATATAAATAAATTACAAACTCCATCTTGTAACATTAGCCTTTTAGTCTCAGAGTCTTTCTCATTAGTGCAGTCAGAAGTAGGTTTCATTGCAGGTAGAACAAGTTTTTATTTTTAAATTGTAAACACGAGTTAATACATGTGGGGAAAACATTTGCCTGTTAGTATTTTGACAGTTAAGGTTTTCAGTATTGTGAACAAAAGGTCATTGTGATATGTTTGTCTCTGTGAAAGTTGAAATCCTGTTTTTGGAACCAAATTATAACCATGTATGCTTGTTGCAAACATATCAATGCAATGTCCCATATACATTATTATCGTGCTTGTATTAGATTTTTTTAGGTATCATTTTTGGTAGAACACAATGTATGACATGTTGAATGTACTGAATGTGAACTTTTTGTGAAAGAGTGATGAACATCTTTTTGTGTGCTCAGTTTGGCAGACAGTCACTCAAACTGGGTTAACACAACTTCAGCAATGTGACACATGGTAAAGAGGGTTAAACTGAAACAGGAGACATGTTAAGTCATTGTTAAACTTACTATAACCTTATAAGCTGTAGCTCACTCCTTTCTGTTGCTGAGAACAGCTGAGGACTGGATGGAGTCACAGCTCCATGTAGTGGACAAACAGTGTCAGGACATTATTCTGCGCAACATTGACACTTAACAGCATTTACTAATTCTTTTAAACGTTATCTTTCTTGAATTTTCCAATTGTTGAAAACAAGGAACAGACAAACAAATTAAAATCTGTACATAATAAAAGGGTCAATTGATTTAGTTAAACTTAGTCACATAACTGGAGGAGAAGATCCTAGCACGCAATTAGTTTCATTCCTTTTGTAAGTTGTTTGTTTTCATAGCCATGAAGTGAACATCAACGGTGTATTCTAATATAATCTAATACAAAAAAGTTAGTACACTTTGAAGACACAGCTTTGAATTTATATTGCACAGATATAAACAATTTTTTGCCCCCCATACATCCAATGTTGCCCCTGTATCTCTCTATAAACACACATGCATATATATATTTGTAAGAACAATGAAAGAAATTTGTTACTATCATTTATTCATTCATCCATTATTTTTCAACATTTTTCGCTGAGTCGATACATCTGAGTGGGTCATCCATTTGTTCCTGTAACAAACTTATTTTTTCAACGATCTAGTGCAAAAGTTGATGTTCCACATGCTGTATTTTTTTTTCATGCCTTTAATTTGACAGTGGGGGACAGTGGATGGCATAGGAAAGGGGGAGAGTGTAGGGAGTGACATGCGGGAAACAGGCCGCAGGTGGGGTCCGAACCCCTGGCCACCCGCTCAAGAGTGAACACCATGATGTGCAACCTAATCCACTAGCATCACATTCAGTGATTCAGCCACGTTTCCAATCTGGTCCTCTTTTGTCGGGGGCTCCTTAGTTAGCCATCTCCTTGTTATTTTTCTGCCTGGCTGTTAAGAATTATCGTATAATCATTAGCAGATTTTTATTGGAGCATATACTGTTTCATGAGCAAGTAAGAATACATTGGTGTTTAACTGGGAAAACTCTGGCCAATGATGAGTATTTTATAACGGGCTAAAATCGGTCAACAAAATGGGTTGGGCTCTAGTTCAAACTGCTTTGTCTGTCTTTGTCCCTTAAGTTCCAGTTTTGGGCCTAATCCAGGATAATGTATATATGTTTTTCTTCATTGTAGGCACACAGAAGCTGGAGGCTCTGATCTGACAGTCATGGACATCCATGGACGACATGTAGAACACACAGGTGAGCAGCTGATGTTCAGCCTCTCTGTAGCATGCCAGAGTCAGGTGGTGTTTTCTAAAATCTCCACCACCGTTTCCCTGTTTTGATTTACTTTCTGCTCAGAAGAGCCACAGCAGAGTCAGTGTTTCTTGAGTCCTCTGGTTTGTTGTCCTGAAGCTGTGCTGCTAAAGAGGCTCTGGTTTCTCTCCCTGTGGGAGAGCAAGCTGCTTTGGCTGAGATTCGACACCTCTGTGATACAGCATCATCATGTATGCATCGCCCAGACAATAAGAACAGCAGAGCAGAAATAGATGTAGGAAGAGGATGAATGAACTCTAGAAGTGCCAGAATTCCATCACCACTGTCATCACCATCAGTGGTTATTTTTACCACTGGATTGAAAAGATTGTAACAGCCCATTCAGGAATTCACACATCATCTGTCAAAGCATATCTCCAAAGATTAAATAAAGCCAGTATTATGTTTTAAAATGTTTAATAACACATTTATCTCTGACATCATGATTCGACCGAATCACTGTCTAAAGCCTGTGGTATCTGAGTCCTGAGCAACTGTCAACTTTCCCATCTGATTCTTTGAAGACATTTCATTCAAACTTTCCCCCAAATTTCACAGTTAAAAGTCATCCTACTGTGTCAAAAAAAAAAAACTTTAACAGGAATACTATGGTTAATTGTTAGGCCTCCAAAAGAATACATTTTTGATAACTTTAAACACGTGTCAACCATGCAGTCAATGTGTCCACCATAAGGCAAACTTACTGTCAGAACTCGGGCAGCTGTTGAGTGTACAAGCATATCTGGTAATGAGTAATAATTTATCACCATCTTGCTGATTATAAATTGTTGTTTATATTCAATTTAATCTATTAGCCCAATAAATGACTCAACAGGGTACCATCAGTAAAACTGTTGCTGGAAAGTAGAAGTAAAAATACACCGTTCAGTGTAGTTGGATTTAAAACGTTTTTGAACAACAGCGGATGCTCTCTGAACCTCTTGGTCCAGGTTCATATACCACTGCACCATGAGCACATTTAAGAAAGTTTGGAAAATCCAAACTCTCCCCATGAAACAATGAAACTGTCTCAGGATCAGTTCCCAGTGCTGGTCTGTTCACCTCACCAACACTGCCCTGCTGCTTTAAAGGGATGTGAGAACAAATGACATAGATATGCTTTAATCTTTGTTTTATAACAGAATGCATTGTAAAATAGACACGGAAAATTGCTATTTCTTTGAAAAAGCGCAATTTTTGACAAACTGTAACCTACAAGTGCAGCCATTGTTGTACTAGTTGGATTGATGACGTAGAATGTTTGATGACGTACATGGTTGCTTAGTGCCGAGCCTCTCGTTTGCGCTGTTCACTCGCAGGTAGGAATAAAAAAAGCTGATTTTTAATAGTTTGTTCATTGCTGCCCCCCCCCTCCTATGTCTCTGTCAGGTTATCTATTTTTTTTTTTTAAATTTAATTTGAACGTCTCACCCACAACAGGTATTAAGCAAATGGTGTAAATTTTGGGTGATGGGTAATTTGTAAGTAGATCCATGGTGGGCAGAATTTTAATATTCTAGCCCACAGAGCAAAGATCTAACTAAAACTTCCTTTCAAACTAATCTTCAGGTGAAAGCAAGGTTCCAGCTGTCGGTGAAGAAGGTGTCTTTGGCAGCAGAAGTGACATGGATCAGACACTGGAGGATAAAATGGAAACTGTGAGCAAACCGAGCGCTCCAACAGCTGGACCAGGCTGGACCAAAGTTAGCTGTCCCTGCTGTGTATCACAGAACGTAGAGCCCATGGTGTTCGTCAAGCTTGGGGAGCAAGTTCGTCCTGAGACAAAAAGGTGGCTCATCAGATTGATAGGAGCACCTCAGAAAGATGGAGGTATGTTCAAACACTCAATGATGATACTTGAACAAGTCAAAGTAAGCTACAGTCATAGTTAGCAGCTATGATCTCTCTGAATGATGCTGAAATAGTGAAACTGAACTGAAGAATGAAAGAAAACCATTTTTCATGTATCAGCAAATCTGTTACAGTCACGTGCGAATGAACTTCTGAATCTAATCTCAGTGAAATAAGATGACTCTCACTGTTTTATAAGGTTCCTTTTTTTGACATCTGATAACCATTTCCTTCACATTCTGTCACAAACCACAAAATAACCACCAGCTCTTCCTCTGTGTCTCACTGTCTCACTGTCTCAGGAGCTGGTCTGTTAGCTCACCCAGGTGAGGACGCCACTGGTGACATCATCATGATTTCCGCTCCACGCTGTACTTTGCTCAGAGCCACGGAGGACTTAAGTCTCTGTAAGACGTACTGCAACGGGGAAATGGAAGCTTTCTCCTACAAGAACAGAGACAGCTTTAAGGACTCAGGTATGGGTGGTTGGGGTTTATTCATTAACACTTTAATCAGACAAATCCATGACCAAGAATAAGAAGCAACTTTTCGGATCACAGAGGCAATTCATGTCAAATTCAGACATCAAGAACATGAAGACATCTCTTTCTCAAACAGTTCAAAAGCCTTTCTCAACTTTCTTCCAGGTGCTCCTCCTTGACTTTAAGAATGTTTCTTACCATAATCATTTACCTTTCCAGCACATTTGTTGCTCCTTTCCCAAGTTTTTTGTGAGGTGTTGCTGACAATTCAAATTGGGCTGTTAAGGTAATACGTCTTATTTTAAATACCTGATGGGTTGTGCATGAACGTGTTCAATAAATGCCGTTCATTGAACACGTTCATATTTTTGTGAGCTGTGAACTGAACGCATCATTTTTCCAATTGCAATTGTAATTGTGAGTTTTGTTCAATCTGAAGGGCAATATCACTGTTGACCCCGTTCAGGAAAAAAAAGAGAGAGAAAAAAAAAGAACGATAAGTTTATTTATGACAGCTGTCATACAGCATGTCCAACGACTGATATAACTGCATCCATCTGCTTCCTGTCTCTTCTGCAGTAGGTGTTGACTATGTTTGTCAACTCACACCGGCTGCATGCTATGTCCGCCAAGCTGCAGGGCTGACAGAAAGTATCGCGATATTGATGAGTTCCCGTGCTCCCCACTCCATACGTAACTCTCTCTTCATTCATGTTGGTCTACAGAACCCAGTGCAATTTAGAGAGAAAATGACTCTTCTCTTTTCTCTAAATGGCCCTGGGAAAACCTCAAACCTGTTGACCCCTGGTGCGTTTCTGCTCATTATGGCTATCGTCATAGTCAAGTTGAGTACGATCTAATTTTGACACAGTTTGTTTTATTTTGAAAGTCACAGCCTCGTTTTCAGTGGTTTCCAGGTACCACTTCCTGTCCAACTGAATCTTCCCTATAATGAATTTATGCATCACTTCTACCTGACCAAGTACAATCTTATTTTACATTTTCATGGCCCATTTTGCTTTTCTTACCATTTTTTAAGAAGCAGGACCTTGTTTTTTACACATTTATTGCTTTCTCTGATTTACAGCTCTGGAAAAAATTAAGAGAACACTGCAAGTTTTTTAGTTTCTCTGATTTAGCTATTTATAGGTACTTGTTTGAGTAAAATGAACATTTTTGTTTAATTATATAAACTACTGAAAACATTACTCCTAAATTCAAAATATTGTCATTTTAAGCATTTATTTGCAGAAAATTAAAAAAAATGGTCAAAATACAAAAAAAAAAAAAAAAAAAAATCCCACTGTTTTCAGACTTCAAATAAAACAAAAAAACAAGTTCATATTCAATTTTAACAAATTACTAATGTTTTAGCTTTGGAAGTGTTCAGAAATCAGTATTTGGTAGAATAACCCTGATTTGTAATAATGTCTCTCATGTGTCTTGGTGTGTTCTCCACCAGTCTTTCATAGAGGAGAGTGATGACCACAGCAATGGTTTTTATACATTTCCTAGTTAAATAAGATTTGTTTCAGGTGATGACCTCATCAGTACCTTCTTAGGTAGAAACAGGTAGAAACAGGTGTGCTTGCGTTGGGATTAAACAGACACTGCAATAGAATGACTGTCATAAATGTAGAGATGCTGATTTCTGAAAATTTGCAGTGGTCTCTTAATTTTTTTCAGAGTTGTGTATGAAATAGCAATAATAATTATAAATGGATAATGCAGGCTAAAAACATGAGTATTGCAGCTACAGTTCACTTTGCTGCACCTTTTTCACTTTCTGTCCAATCAAACACATTGTTTAAATCGTATAACACACACGGACATTGCTTTTTCCTGAATTTTAAATGTAATCTCTTTCTATGATTCTATGGTAGAGTACAGTTCCTTTAATTTGGGAAGAGCGAGGAGGCAATGATTGAGGCTGGAGATGGATGGACAGGTCAGTCAGAGATTGAATTGCACAAGAATAGCTCGAAGCTGCTCATAAGAAAATATAAATAAATGAAAAATGAACATGAACGAGTTCATTTTGAAGTCAATGAACTTAGTTCAAAAGGAAAAATATGGACTATGACCTTGAACTTGTTCACTTTAATGTGTGTGAAATGAACTTTGAACTAGCTCTCTTTTAGTGTGAACTTGCACAACACTGATCTTTTGTTTATAAAATATTTATGGTTGATGCGGTCTGCAAAGAACTTTCTGTATTTATTAACATTTTGGAAAAGGTCTCTCTTTTTATTGAAGTGGGGCAACATGTTCTGTTCGTAGATTTTTCTTTAGAGCAATTTGAATGTGTTTTGCTTCTATCAGTTCTGCAGAATTGTCTTTGTGATAGTCAGGACTGTTACAGAGCACTAGATGTTATGTTTAGTCTTTGTGTTATTGACATGTCTCAAACATATGGATGTGGCTGCTCAGTATGAGAAATAAGTGGGATAAGTGTCTGACTGGTTTGCAGCGTCAATGCACATTTTGTGAGAGGTACAAGCCTGTTTCAGAGCCAAGAAGTAATCATCTTGTGTAATTAATCACCAGTGTATAGTGTTCCCTGGATGATCTTGAACTTGATAAGTTGTAAATTGAAGCTTTTATGATTGACAGTTACTTTTTTATATTTGAATCAGGATTTGTACTCATTGACAGATTTTTTAGAAGTTATACAGTGGAAGAAGCAGAGCGAGACTGGAGGGTGACATGCAGGAAAGTTGCTGCAGATTGGATTCCAACCCCAGTGTGCTGGTTAACCTCAGTGAGCTCGCAGCTTTTATCAGCGAGGTTCAACTGGCACTGGCTTAACTTTTTTGTTGCATATTAGAGTCGTTTCCCAGTTTTTGTCGTTCCATCATCTTTTTTCCCCTATTAACTTTTCTCTTCATGTGTGTGACAGATGATATGGAGAAGTTCCTGACAATCGCAGAGAGACAGTACATCGTGAAGTATGAGCTGGACAGTCTGTGTGCACAGAGAGACCTGAGGATTCCTGGACTGCCGGACAAATATACACTGCAACACCGAGATAATATCTGTGAGTGCTCTCACTGTCCCTCAATGTTGACTTTGAGATATGTGACAGAAGGAACAGCATTAAGAAATATAAATCTCTTTTAAAACTGTTAGAGCATAAACATGTCAGTTATATTCTATGTATGGTTAAAATAGTTTTAGTTTTTTAGCAGCGCTTTCATCTCATCACATGCCAACGTTATGATGTTTGTCAGTCTTGGTGCTGTGGGGAAAATGAAAACTGAGGACATTTTCTTTGCAGTTGGTTCTATTTTAGTGTTGTAAATACAATATTCAGTTACAGTGCATCTGGGGAGCATTCAGAGTACTCCACTTCATTTTTTTCCTAAACCCTATAAAGCCAAATGTATGATATTTGATACATGAGTTCAAAGACCTCTATCTCATCAAAATGATAGATAGCTTCTATAAAAACCTGTTTAAAATATTTTTTCTAAACATATCTTACCACCTTGAGAATTGTCATATAACTACAGTTAGATGAAGTTGTATTTTGGCCCTTTTCAAAATCTCATGAAATCATCCACTCACATATTTTCAAAAATACCATCGCTTGATTTTCAAGGAGTTGCAGCAAGAATCATATGGAAATAGTTGCTTTTTCTTTTTAAATGAGTGCTTTCTGCATAAAATAAATGCATATTTACAAAAAAACTTTACTAAAATAGATTAAAAAAAATTGCCCAGTATGTCAAATGTGATCAAAACAATATTTCATAAATTAAATGATAAAGCAATATTTTTGTGAATTTTGTTAATAAACATCTCAGTTCCAAAAAATTAGAATTTTCTGACTATTTTTAAAAAGTTGGGCTTTACAGGGTTAAAATTTACTGTAGTGTTAGTTAGCACTGGTTGGACTACTTTGATTGTACTACCACTGATTTGTTTTTATCTTGGTTTTCAAAAGAATTTTTAATTGCACTTTTTAACATCGTCATTGGTTGCAGGGAGGAAACTGGGGTCAGCAGGTGTTGTCAAAGACGTTTTTCCTCTCCACAATGAAGACAAACTGAAGGATCTGAGCCGGGCCTGGTACTCAGGAAACCAGCTGGTTCAACCACTTGGTGAGTGATAACACAGCACTGACACCCCAAACACACACTTACAGTCACACACCAGCACAGTCACAAAATGAAAAATTCAATGGTCAAAAATATTATGATACACACAAGCAAAAACATTGTGTGAATGGTACGATAAGAAATTACGACCAGAGGATGAGGCAAGAAGACGAGACACACTGACGAGAAACTGAAGAACCCCAGAGACTAAACAGACATAAGGTTAATCAACATTTGCAAAACTGATGAGTGCATTCAATCAGAAGGGAAATCCATATGAAAGAAACACAAAGCATACATGTAAGGAAAAGAGTAACACAGGACACGGTTGTCCCTGGTGCTCAAACAGAATTTAAACAATCAATCTTCATTCACAGTCGTGCCTTATAGTTTACACCCCCTCCAGCAGAATTTCTGATTTTTGGCCTTTTTTAATGATAACACAAAAACCTTTCTATCACTCATGGTTAGAGGTTGGGTGAAGACATTTATTAACAAACAACTGTGTTTACTCTTTTTAAATCATAATGACAACAGAAACTTCAAAAATGACCCTGTTCATTTTTTTCTACACACACACTGATTATAAACAAATAGATAACAGATGAGGATGGTTACCTTTAGTAAACATTCAAACACATTTGTGTTCACTTTTGTACATTATCAGGCCAAAACCACCAGAATTGAGTAAACTTCTTATGAGGGTCATTTTTGAAGTTTCTTTTGTCATTATGATTTAAAAAGAGTAAACACAGTTGTTTGTTAGTAAATGGCCTCACCCAACCACTAACCATGAGTGATAGAAAGGTTTTTGTGTCATCAATCATATTTTCTGAGAAAAGGCCAAAAAAATCAGAAATTCTGCTGGAAGGTGTAGACTTTTGGGCACAAGTGTATAGAGTGCCAAATCATAACAAACATTATCTCAAGACACTTTTCAAAACATTAACAGGTCGAAACCTATTCATGTTAATGTATTTTTTTATTATTCTTTTATTTTATTTTATTAACAGAGACCCAATATCGAGACAAGATCTTATCTCATCTTGATCCACCATGAGTGAAGCACTTTGCAGCAGCTTTTAGCAAGTTACAGTGGCAAAGAAAAACTTCCCTTTAACGGGCAGAAACCTCGGACAGAACCAGACTCATGTTAGGCAGCCATCTGCCTTGACTGTGTTGGGGTGAGAGAGAGAGAGGGAAGAGACTGACAGACAGACAGACATACAGAGGGGAGGGCAGGCACACTAACAGAAGAGACAGAGACAGGTACAGAGACTTGGAGGCAGACACAAAGAGAGAGGGATGCAGACACAGAGAGACACTGACAAATAGAGAAAGAAAAGATTTGAGAACTATTAAAGCCACAGCAGCTGGCGTCAGGTCGTCCCACGTCAGCTGGTAGATCCACAGCAACAATCCTGATGAACCTACAAACAAGCTCAGAGACTCCCAGAGGATCATGGTTAATAACTATAATAGTGCATGAAGATAAAAGTTAGACTGACAGATAGAGGAGAAAGGGAAACAGAAGCCTAGTGTGTCAGTTTCCCCCCCAACAGTCTAGACCTATAGCAGGATACAGGATGCAGATGGATACAGGCCTGATCCAGCTCTAACTATAAGCTTTATCAAAAAGGAAAGTTTTAAGTCTGCTACTAAAAATCGAGAGGGTGTCCGCCCCCCGGACCTCAATTGGTAAGTTGTTCCAGAGAAGAGGAGCTTGATAACTAAAAGCTCGACCTCCCATACTACTTTTAGAGACTGCAGGCACAGTGAGCAGGCCTGCATGCTGAGAGCACAATAATAGAATTGAGCCATGCAGACTATTGAACATTAATTCTTTCTTTTTTGTTCCATCCAGATGCAGTGAATGAGTATTTTGGAAGTACTGTGGCTTTTTACTTCAGCTTCCTTGACTGCTACACCTGGTCTTTGCTTCCACCAGCCATTCTTGGCCTGTGTATAACGTATCTCTCAGGTAGGTTAGTGATGACGTTTTAATATTCAGTTGTATATTATTGATGATTGATGTAGAATAAAACAGCCAGAGTCCACTGCACTTTCCTGTTACAGGGGAGGTTCAAAATGAGATGATGGAGTCCATCTCAAGTTCAGGGGTCAAAAGTGATGAAGATGATGTGGAACCAGGTGTGTCCGGTCACATGGTCCAGGCTGTGTTCAGCATGCTCTGGTCTACTGTTGTCATGGAGATGTGGAAGCGTCGCAGCTCGTCCCTTTCTTACCGCTGGGGGACCCTTCACCTGGCGGAACGCTTCGCAGAGCCACGACCGGGCTTCAAGGGCACGCTGGGGGTCAACCCCGTGACAGGTCGGATGGAGCCACTTTTTCCTGAATGGCAGAGGGATGTTCGCATGGCTCTGATGTCAGTCCCTGTAGTAGGGCTGTTTTTGGGTAAGACATCATTGGAGGTTGGAGTTGAATGAGTTTTTAGAGGATATTGATTTCACTACAAGTTTTTTGTTAAGCTCTTTTTTTTACACCTCTGATAAAACAGGTGTCAGTTTACCAATGAATTAGTCACCTGACCTTCCAAAGTCTTCCTGAACTTTTAAAGGTCACCTGAGAATGAAGTGATTGAGAAGTATGTGAAACATGAAACAAAGTTGTCACTTCCAGAAACTTGTGCTCTTTCCCCTCATGCCTCCTCTGACAGGGTTGGTGGTGCTGGGTATGTTTGGTTTCTATTGGGGAGAGGCCAAGATGCAGCAGCTCCATGAAGACTGGGACTCGTTACTTTCTCAGACTTTGCTCTTCATGCCCTCAGTCGTTCACATCATCTATACAAACGTGCTGGCAACTGTTTACAGGACGGTGGCGCTTTTGTTAACTGAGTACGGTGAGTAACATGGACAGCAGGCTTTGGCTCGTTTAAAATACTGTACACTTCTGCAACACAGATTTGTTAGATTTAGGAAACATCTTAACCCCTTTGTTCCCACCTAACTTTGTCTATATACCATGCTGTGTTTCAGAGCTTATAACTGTAGAACCACAAGGTCAAAATTCATCAGTGTCACCTAAAAGATTAAAGTCTCTAGTTTCAGAAAATGTCATGTTTTTATATGCGGCTAAAGTCCACATCAGGATAAATGCAGCTGAAACAGCTTTCTTCCCCTTAATTTCTATAACCAATTTTTGAACATCATTAATTCCAAGATGCTTCACGCCAGACATAAAACATCCACCACATCACTCCTACAGCTTGTCGTCTACATCTGGGTGAAATTTGAGCTTTCTAGGTAAAACCTTTTGGAATTAGAGAGTTTTTAGTCTCAGGTGACCAACACTAGCAGATGCACTCTCATTCACCACAGTGTAGTATGACGACAAAACCAGCTGTATCAGCGCTCAATGTCCTCTTTGTGGTCAACTTTGTTCCCTCTGTGAAAAGGTTCACCAAATATCAGAAGAGCAAAAGCTTGCTTGATCTTGATTTTCAGTATGAATACAGACTGTGAAAGTGGGGCAGTAAGCCTGGTTTATGCTTTCCGCATCTGGGTGCTCCGCTTCGCCCAACGTGGAAGAATGACATGATTTTCACACCCACACCCCCTCAAGCGGTCCCCCTCACACAGAAACTTTCCGCTTCACGCACCTCCGAAAATTTCTAACTCCTGTGCGGAGACGCGCAGACAACCTGGCAGTCTCAGACCCGGAGTTTCGAGTGTCAAAAGTGCAAAAATACAGGCATTTATATGATTCATCACACAGAAATCACCTTATTAACTGTGTGATGGCTATTTCTTGTGGTCACACTCTACAGAGAAGAGGAAAAGGTGAAAAATAATGTTGTACACCATGTAAACAAAGGCAGACTTCTTCCACTCCAGTCAAATGCTCTGATAAACGTGTTCTAGCAATTCATCGCCCCCTGCAGTTTGGGAATAGAAGCAAACAGACGGCAAGCGAACGGAAAAAAAGTATGAAAGCCTCACGCGCTCTCTCATGCAGAGCTTGGGCGTGTTTTTTCCGCGCGTCTCGTCCGGGCAGAAAGCATAACCCAGCCTTTACGGTCTGACTTATTGGGTTTAGAAAAATGACCAGAGTAAAGTTACCACCACTCACGGATTGTACCTGTCCTGTCTCGTGTATGAATACATATAATAACGCGACAAAGAGGGTCTTCAAACGACCTACCTAGCTACAGCAGGCTTCGTGTGAACAGTAAGGCTATTGGTTGGTATGTGTGAGTGACAGGCCTGATTTATGCAACTCCATAGAATCTACTGTCCAGTCAAGCAGAGAGCACTTCCTGTAAAAATAAGACCCTCCTGGCATCAAATCTCCATGTATTGAGATGGGAACACATTTGTCTTGTAGCCAGAAGTCTAAGAAAACAAACACACCCAGCTTTGCCAGACTCACATTGAGAAGGAAATGCTCTCAGACTGTGAAGCTGCTGTTATTGATGAGAACGGACACGACAGACAGACAAACAACAAACTTTACAGGAGAAATTTCACCACTTGGAATTATTTGATGAAACAATACTTTTGATATGTTTGAACTCTGGATTCCTCTGGTGGAAAGGAGAATGAATATTTGTGGTGTGAGCTTTCGATGTGACGTAATGACACCGAAAACAGGAAAGACGTCCCAGTTGCTGTGATCGCTATCTGAGCGATTCTGTCACTAATAACCTTTTGTCTGAGAAGAAAACTGTAAAACAAACTTAGCTTCTGAAAATGTGCAGAGTCAAAGCACTCTAACATGGTATAGCATTCTGGTGTTTGACAAAGGTGTTAGTGTTTATACTTTGATGACATCAGAGGAATAGCAAACAAGTCGTCAACGACCTGGTTAAGTGTCAGAGGTTAAAGAGTTAACAGAACTTGAACTTGATGACTTGAAAAATGTATTGGCTCTGGAGTTCCTTAAGAACAGTTAGATGACATCAGATTACAAGTTGAAACTGAAATGTTCTGGTTTCATGAAAACCTAAGTATTTGGCAAGCAATGTTTCAGAACAGGAATAAAAAAGTTGGGACAGTGTGGTCTGAGATTTTTGCCTCTGGAAACTGAATCAAAGTACATATTTTGAATTTGAAAAACATGATCTGAATTTGGTGATATGGTGTTTTTAAAACTGAAGTCACTGAAACATACAGGATTCAATTTCAGTTTGCACAATTTGAATTCATTTCTACAATTCAAATTCAGGTTAGCATGGAACAACCAGTATGTCACCTACATCTATGAGGAACTAATAAAGCACAGATTCACAGAAAAATCCCTTTCATGCTAGCACAATTGAATTCACTGAAACTTATTTTTTTATTTTTGTGTTTCTTTATGTTCTACTTTCTAGTGAAATTAACAGAAAATATAGAAAGTTCTTGCTACAGTGGTATTATATAAAAGTAAGCGATTTCAGGAGAAGCATATAATGTAGTACATAATAGTCTGGATAAAATTTGGTCAGAGCATTAGATAAGTTAGTCCCAGTTACCAGCCAGTAATTAATCAGACAAATATATCGAGCATCCCTGGTTGTTTGTGGAAATTATGATGACATGAGCAATATTTCCATTCCATATCATATATTTTAATTAGACTCTTTCAAAAACTCAAATCTTTGCAAGTGGATTTATTTAATTTCTTGTCCAAAACTTCTAGTCTCAATTATCATGAGCCACATTCACCTGACAAATACAAATTAACATCTTTCACATAGATATAGGGAAAAAACTAAGGAATGTTTTACTTAGACTGCACACGGATGAACATTTTAATAACATGTCTTTATGTTTCTTTGTGTTTTTAAATTGACACTGCAGTTATCTATCCCTCTGGACCTTGTTTAAAGATTTTAGTGAAGGGAAAGTTGATGAGATCTCGTCTTTGTTGCACAACTTTTCTTTTGTCCCGTTACAAAAATCTCCTGAAATTGTTGGTAGCTTTTTTAGTTTTGATTTTTAAACAAGCACTGTGCTGAAGATTAAAACACTGACAAGTATTTGTCCTCTCTCCTTTAGAAAACCATAGAGAAGAATCAGCCTTTGAAAATCATCTGACAGCCAAAGTCTTGGTGGTGAGTTATTTTTTTCCTTTCTCCAAAGATGTTCCTCTGTTCCCTGTCTGTAATAATTGTACATAATTATATTTTTCATTACTATTGTGACTGTGACTGTTATCATTCAAGGCCCCTTGACTTGATTTTCCTCCCTCCTTCAGTTTACCTTCTTCAACTACTTTGCAGTGCTCTTTCACATTGCATTCTTCAAGCAGGATGTGCCAATGCTTCGTAAGGTACGTTCAGCCCTGACGGTCCAAAATGTTGTTTCTTTAAACAGGTTCAGTGATGTTCAAGTGTAACGTACTATCTTATGGTCTGTTTCACAGGGAGAATGGCATACAATGCAAAAAAAGAATGAAATCTAAGCAAGTGTCAAGTCTTATTTTAGGAAAAAAAGTAGTTTTAGACTTAAAATCAGCCAGATTTACCAGACCAGTCCAGAAAATGTTTTCTTCATTATTCAGGCATGAAAATCACTCACCTTTTGGCAAAATTCTCAGTTTTGAAACCAAAGTAGGTAACCTATATGAATCACGGTGATCCTATGAGAGATGAATTGGGGATTTTTTGGATGGGGGGTGGACAAGACACACACAAAAACACACAATCACATCATGCCCATACGATGGTACACTGTCATTTTTTCAGTCCAATTTGCCAGTCATCAGTGTGAGATTGTGTCATTTCCTGCCTCAGCCAACGTTTCATGTCTGTTTCTCTGGGCGCAAATGTGAACTCCACTGCTCTCTCTCTTTTCTTGAGCGCTAAAAACGTCAGATTTCACCAATGAACATGACTGCAAAGCAGGATGTTTCTTGTTCTGATATTTGATTTAACTTCTGGTTTCCAAACAAAAGCCGGGCAAGGTCGTCCAAAATGCTCACAGAAGAGAAACAACGGAAAGGTCGAAGGAGACAAGGCTGAAAAATCTCAAATGAGACTGCTGGTGAGATATGATGCAGATAATAATTCACAGCGTAACTTTTCAATAATCTCTTCTAAGCTGTTAAACCTCAACAGCTTTAACGATAAACTTAATATAATCAAACTTGAGAGCTGTGGGTCAGAAAAAGCGTGAGGCAACTCCTCATGTGTCCTGATGCCTTTAAAGACCGTTCATCGACGTGGGGAAAAAAAAATCCTCAACCTGAGCGACCTGAAAGAGGCAGAGTAAGACATGAAATATATGAACTTCATTAGAGAACTTAATGGTGAACTTTAAATCATGATTTGGTGACACTTAAAATAAATTATCCAAAATAAGTCTCAACTTACAGTAAAGTTTGTTTGTAGGAATTAATTTGTTCTCTCATCTCATATGCAAATAAACCAAGAGATCTGTTCATTAATAGCACTAGGAGATCACTCAGCATTGTTTAGGTAACGTAACACAGTTTAGGAGTAGAACATAAAGACACCAGCGTGATAATATTCTACACACGAGCTTATTAAAGTGTCTCGCATCACAACTGTTACTTTGCGTAATATTGAAAATAAACTGTGCCTGGTTATTTGAGAACAAAAGTGGTGCCTGAATTGCTAGTGATGAGGAAAAGAAATCTCCTGAAGGGGCAAGAAAAAACAATTTCATCAAGACAATTAATTACATGAACTTGATGAGCAAATTTTATTTCCCATTGGCATTTTTTTTTACTCAATATAAGCATTTCAGACATCATTTTTGTCTTTTAATATCTTGAAATAATACATGTTGGTGGACTGGAAAAGTAAATGTGGCTCAATTTTGGTCTAAAAAGACATTTTCTACCATAGATGCGCTCAAGCACACAATTAAATTTCTATTTTTTCCAATGTGACTGAACTAAGGTGTTAATGTCTGTTAGATTGAGCGAATGATGTTACTAGTCTTTGGATTGATAGAAAAATATATTCACACATTTATTTCGTCTATCTTTAGCGCCTAGCATCTCTGCTGGTAGTGACCCAGCTGGTGAACCAGGTGACAGAGGTGGTCATCCCGTTTTTGGTGGATAAGTTCATCAGTGGCACCTCCAAGAACGAGAGCGAAGATGAACCACAGGAGGATAAATTCAGGAAGCAGGGCGCCATGCCAGTCTTCCCTGTGAGTGCAGCTCATCCAGGAGGAAATCAAAGTGTGATGAAAAGTTGTCAGTTGTGTAACAGGGATCCTTTTTCTGTTTAAGGGTCTTTTTGCAGAGTACATTGAGCTTCTGGTGCAGTTTGGGTACTTGAGTCTCTTCTCCTGCGTGTATCCTCTGACGGCGGTTCTCCTGCTCATCAACAACCTGACAGAGATACGATCAGATGCCTACAAAATCTGCAAACTCTTTCGAAAACCTTTCTCGCCCCCTGTGGCTAACATGGGCGTGTGGCAGGTCAGAAAGAATCATTGTGCTCAGCTTGAAACACAAAGTGAGCCATGACATGTCCAGCAGGCTGAAGTTAACTGCTCTTGTCTTGTCTTGTCATTGTCGTTGTCATCATGAAGATTGCCTTTGAGGTCCTCAGTTTTGTCTCTGTGGTGTCAAACTGCTGGCTGCTGCTTCTGTCCCCACGGTTGAAAGGCCTCTTTGAAGAGGGTGAAGTGAGCAGCACAAATATTCTGCTGTTGGCTGTTGCAGTTGAGGTAAGAAGGAAGTCACACTTGTTTTGAGTAGGTCACTTTTTACCCTATGGTGCACAGTGGTCACTACAGTGGACACCTGTTTCAATTATTTACTCCTAAATTCAATGGTTCATGTGGTGGAAATTCATATTAACCTGTGTCAGGATGTTTTTATTCTTTTTAGGGCCTGAAAAATGTTTTCAAATATATAAATATATATAAATGTTATAGACAAACATTTGAGGGTGAAAAAGCTTATAAACTAGAAATTATTCAGTGTTAAAATGGATGAAAGAGAGTTCAAATGTTTCGCAAAGCACTAAAAATGGTTATTCATGAAATAACCAAAAAAAAAGAAAAGAAAAAAGTCAAACAAAAAAATAAGTCATATTTACATTAAGTTCACACTGTTTTATGTTTAATACTCAGTTAACAATATTTGAAAAAAGTGGAAAATTTTTTTTCATGCCTTAAGACAAATAAAAACACTCAATGGGAAAATCCTTACACTGACTTTTATAATTCATGCATCAGAAGGTTTAACAGACTGCCCGTCCAAAAAAAAGTCACCATCTGGATTAACTAAGCAAAAGAAATGTGGTTGGAAAAAAATCCTGAGTGATCGTGATCAGCAACCACTTAAATGTTTGGCCAAATAAAATTGAAGAAAAACAACAGAAGAGCTCAGGAGTATGTTTAATAGTGAAAGAAAGCATTTCCACACACACTAAGCAAAAAGAATCCAAAGAGATTGGGACAAACAGCCGTGTCGCCTTAAGAAAACCACTAATTAGTAAGAGTAACTAGGAGAAAGGCTTTGGAAAGATTGGACTCTAGGGGAATGGAAAAAGGTCATATGGGCTGATGAGTCCTGATTTACCATGTTCCAGAGTGATGGGAGCATCAGGGTAAGAAGAGAGGCAGGTGAAGTGATGCACCCATCATGCCTAGTGCCTACTGTACAAGCCTGTGGAGGCAGTGCTATGATCTGGGGTTGCTGCAGATTCCAAGATGACAATGCCAGGATTCAGGGGGCTCTAATAGTGAACGAGTGGTTCAGGGAGCATGAGACATCATTTTCACACATAGATTAACCACCACAGAGTCCAGACCTTAACCCCACTGAGAATCTTTGGGATGTTCTGGAGAAGACTTTGTACAGTGGACAGACCCTCACATCATCAATACAAGATCTTGGTGAAAAAATAATGCAACACTGGATGGAAATAAGTCCTGTGACACCGCAGGACCAAACAATACCACAGTTAATGCATGCTGCAATCAAAGCTACAGGCAGTCCAAGAAAATATTATTGTGTGTGACTTTTTCTATTTGGTGGTGACTTTTTTGGGGCCAGGCAGTGTAATCCTGTTCGCTCCACTGATGTTTCTGTGTCTGCAGCATGTTCTGATCCTGGTGAAGCTGATTTTGACGGTAGTGATCCCCGATGAACCGGACTGGATCCGAAAAAAGAGGGAACATATTGAATACACATCCATGCAAGCCTTGAAACAACAGGTTCCTTTTCCACCTCAGAGCGTTGTCTTACTCAGCATTATGGTGTTTTTTATTTATCTGTTTGACACTTGTTTTCCTTCCTACAGAGGCTGTTTGCAGGGGAGTCCTGATGTGTCACGGCTGTTTTGGCACCGCTTCATTTGTTGCTGTGTTGAGCTACTACAGTACAGTCCACAGCCTTGGTGTTGTGTGGACCAGACTGGAGTAAAGCCCTGGGTCTGTTACTGGGCCCACACTGAACTCTGCTTTGCTCCTGAACCCTCCCTGTCTCCCTGTAATACTTGAACATGCTTCCCCTGCTCTCGCTAACACTTTGCTTTTGCAGTGCACATCAGCAGGTTAAAAAGTATTACACGACTGCATTATCGAATGTCAAATGCAAGGTATTGTTCCTGTTTCAGCCCTGAAGGAAGCTTGGTGCGATAAAAGATGTTTTGATAAGGGTTTGAAAAGAGAAAGAAATAAAAACCCACCAAAGACGTACGACGACTTCACCTGTGCTGGGAATGACAAAGAACTGGTGGCGCGCTTTACAATCACAGTTGTTGTATTTAAAGATTTTAAGGATTGATTGTTCCCAGAAGGTTTATTCTTTCTGCAGGCAATTTTATCTTAGTAAACTTATGGTGCAAATAAACCCACTGTGGAAGTTGACTCATGGTGTTGTAGTTTGTTATTTGTTTTTTACGTGCAACAGATATCTACTGCACTTAAAAATCTGTGAAATATTTTTTTTGAAATTTTTAATTTATTTTTCTAATTCTGTGTTCAGATATTATTATAATTTAAAAATAACTTAAAAATCCTTTTAATCTTTATAATTTTATAATTATAATTTATAATTTATTTAATTTTTATAATTTATAATTTTTTGAATATGTAAAAAAAAAAAAAAAAAATTAAATTCTAATTCTAATTCTAACTCTGTGAGGCTTTGGACCACTCTGGACCACACCTGTATGTGGAGCGTTATTTATCCTCAGGTTCTCAAAAGATGCACAATTTAAAAACATTCATGAAGATGCGCATGCATTTTGGCAACAGAAGCAGAGTTTAGCTCTGGTCATTCAGACAAGTTTTCTGTTTAACTCTGGATCAAAACTATAAACAGTATAAAGATCTGTGGTAAATCTGTAGCTGGTGGTCAGAGATAATACTCCACCTCAGGGGTGTTCAAACTTTTTTCCAAACGGGCCACATTTGATCCTGTGAAAATGACTAAGGGCCTGTGGCTTTTGCAGACATGTTTATTTAACAATGAAAGTAACCAATGAGTGCTCTATTTGAGAACTGTCTTTTTTTAATGGTTTCAACCCCCCCCCAAGAAAAAAAAATAGAGAGTCTCGTGGTTGCGCCAAACATTCTTGTGCTATTATTGTAGACCTTAAAGATAAAATCTGACCTGGGAAAAATATGTTGTCATTTTTTAAACCAAGACCAGGATCTGAACTTGATCATGATTTTTTTAAGACAATTACAAAACCGTTTTTAGCCCTAAATATCTCTGATCATGCATTCTGAACCATTTTCGTGCATCAGCTTTTGTCTTTTCTTCACCATTTCATAACTTAAAATCAGTTGTATCATCTTACATATTTTTTTCTTTTTAACTCTCAAGGACTCACAAAGCACATTTTTGCATCATGTCAAACCCATTTGAACATGTTGTCAGCTGTAAGAGTAATTGAGTTTTTGCAGATTGCACAGAGATTTAGCTAAATGAAAGTAGCCTATGCACAGTCCGAAGCCTTGTGAGACGTTAGCAGACACATTTAGGTTTTCTTCAAGCATCTAACAGAAACTGTAAACGTAAACAATTAGAACGTGATTAGTTTTACTGAAAAATTTAATGCAATGTAAAATGAAAGCTGGGGGCCATATGAAAATAGACCGTAGGCCACAGTTGACCCCCGGGCCTGACTTTGGACACCCCTACTCTACCTGAATTTTGACTTCTGACAGGATCATAACTGTTACAGAATAGCTGGTGTTTTGGTGCTAATAGCAACCGTGCTAACTGGAGCCCTTCAGCTGAATGTGTCAGTGATTGTGGGCCTTCACCAGTTAACAGGGTCACACTTTACACTGAAACACCTGAGACATCTGTGTCTGTGAGTTATTATAGGTGTTCCTATATCAACCCCAGCACCTGCTCAACAAACAGAGCACTGCTGTTTGATGTGAATGAACGAATGAGGAGAGGGTTTCAGGTTTTTGTCTCCTTCATTCTCTTCAACACAGGCAAGCATGAACAGAGCTCAGGTGGTTATAGGTGTAGTTAACTACAGATAAGGAAAATAAGAAGAGTCTTCAATTACCACATTATTCTTACATTAATTTAGCACAAACAGATTAAAACACGGATTAACATAAAATATTCTGATGTCAATCACACACATCCATCCACTGGCTCTGCTCCATTCTGCCCCTCATTTGTCTTGGCTACACAAAAGCAAATATCGCATACATTCACCAGGTAAAGCCCCTCCCACTCCTACAGAACAGAACATGAAACTTCTGTACACAAACTACAGAACCAGCCTGTAACTCTGGGGCCTTTTCTACAGGGACATCCCTGATTATTTCAACAAGACAATGCCAAGGCACATTCTGCACGTGTTACAACAGTGTGGCTTTGTAGTAAAAGAGTGCGGGTATTATGCTGACCTGCCTGCAGTCCAGACCTGTCTCCCATTGAAAAGGTGTGGCGCATTATGAAGCGCAAAATACAACAAGTGAGACCTCAAGACTGTTGATCAACTGAAGTCGTACATCAAGCAAGAATGTGAAAGAATTCCAGCTACAAACGTTTATTGAGTGTTGTTAGAAGAAAAAGTGATGTAACACAGAGGGAAATATAAACCTGTCTCAGACTTTTTGAAATGTGTTGCAGGCGTCCATTTCAAAATGAGGAAATATTTGCACAAAAACAATCTAGTTTTTCAGTTTGAACATAAAATATCTCGTCTTTGTGGTGTTTTAAACTGAATGTAGGTTGAAGAGGATTTAGGAATCATTTTGTTCTGTTTTTATTTACATTTTGTACAATGTAAGGAGTACTGTAATTGGTGGCAAGCTGCTAACAGATCACATTTTGCACTGTTGGCTCTTAAAATGACTAGAGTTCAAGTTTTAGACTTTTAAAATGCAAAAAGAATAAATGGGAGCAAGGCAAAAATCAATTCAGCAAATTAGGGCAAAACAGAATTAAAGGTGAAGTGTGCAGGATTTTCCTAAAAAATGAAATCTTACCTTTCACATGAATAATCTTGCTCAATTGTCATCTCTGTGCCTCTAAGCATATATCAGTGTCTTTGTCTGCCTCACCCCCTGATAGACCCCCTCCCTCACTTGTGTTGTTATTATTTTGGTTCACTCAGGACATTTCTGGGTGGAGAGTAGGAGTGGTTATGGGTGGTGACCATAATCTTATCGATCTCTCTGCAGCTGGCAGTGAACCACAGAGGAGGAGCCCAGTTTGGATGTTGTGTGTAAATGAATAAATGAAACTTGTCAAAAAAAATTCCTGCATACTTCACCTTTAAAGGTAAACGGCCCGTTCATCAGCTGATCCAAAGATTAAGAGCACAGCCTTTAAAAGACAAAATCTGCCCAACAATGTGGATTCAACACCATTTTCTATCAGGTATTCAAACTGTCATGACCTCCCAATGGTAAAGACCTATCACAACGCAACGCCATCACTGCTGAGGGTGGACGCAGTAAGACAGCCACTTTGAATTTCTTCAAAGATCCTGAGGATTGTGAAACATAAAAGTCAAGTGGTAGACCCAAAAACATTTCACCAGAGCTGTGCCCCAGGATCTATACTGCTGTCCATCAAGACACGGGTTGATCCTCGACACAAATTATCAATCATAAAATTGAACCTTGATGGCGTCCATCCATACTAGCATGACAAGGCGATCCCTCTGAGATGTTTTCTAGGTGGCACAGTGGAGGGGGGGGGCATCATGATCCTTCACTGGAACAATGGAGCTGATGGTTGTTCAGAGGCTTCAAACAGCAGCTGGTTATGTGGAGATGTTGCAGGGGGCGTCCTTCATGACTGAGGGCCCCATTCAGTGTGCAAAGGACTTTTACCAGAGGAATTATCTCAATCCTTTGGAGCATCTTACATGTTCCCCTGATCTAAATCACATTGCAAACATTACGGGATGGATGGAGAGGGAAGTTCACGAAAATGGATGTCAGTTCCAGACAGTGGATGTCAAACATGAAGCATCTTCATCACTTGGAGCAACGTTCCCACTAACTTCCTGGAAACACTCACATCAAACATTAACAAACTAATTCATATAGTGAGCGATAAGATCTGCGAGTTTCCTGAGTATTGTGTACTTTTTTAAAACTTTCATTTCTATTGAAGGATCAGGGTTTTTTTTAGCTGTGATCTTTGACTTTTGATCAGCTGATGAACAGACTATTTACCTTTACTTGTGGTTTGCAATGAATTGCTTACCAACTTTTTTTTCCAGGTGTGTACATGGTCACTCTAATCAATCAACCTCACTAAAGAAGTAGTTAGAGAAGCATCTGAACATGCTGAAGTTTGAAGAATGACCCCTTAACTCAGAAAATGGGGCCATCACAGGAGCACAGAGGCATTTTTAACTGCTGACTAAGCTCAGTGTGAGGTGAGGAAAATTGAACAGTACCCCAGGTTAACATCCTGAGGTGAGACACATTTACTGTTAACAAAGGTTAACATCATGAGGTATGATGAAATAATCCCACACTGTGAGCAGCTTGTGTCTCCATCAGAGCCGCTGTCAGCAGTGTCCAACAGAAAGTCCAGGATCAGTGTGATCCACACTGCTGCTTCATCACATCTGACAGTGCTGCTGTTTGTTTCATCAGAAGGTTAGTCAGCACCATCTAGTGCTCAGATAGTACAACTACATCATGTGATCAGTCTGTAATCTGACACTGTCTGGGTTTGTGCCACAGGTGAGAGCGGCTCTGACCTCACTCTGAAGTTCTGAGGCTGTGACGGTGGCGGCGTCCTCACATCAAACGCACACAGACACCAGGACTGAGGAGGGACAAAGCAGCAGCTTCTTCTCTCCACACATGAAGCTGGAAAGTGTCTGGAAGCTGAGCTGAACTGACTTCAACAGGTGAGAATCTTCCAGAGAAAGCTGCACATGTTTGATGATCAGGATCACTGTGCTCACATGCTGCTGGATCACTCTTCAACTCTACTCATCTTTCTGGATGCTGATTGGCTCTTTGAAATATGTTGGAGACTTTCTCTCTGAGTTAAAGAGCAGTGATTTGACAAAGATTTTCTCTTTTTACACTTTGTGTTTGTGGAGTAGAGTCAGCAGCAGTTTGATGGTAATCTGAGTTACAGCATTAGTGAAAAATACAGGAATTGTCTCAACAGGTCTGAAAAGGTCTGAATAGG
>RPOG01002638.1:25363-43967 GCA_008086565.1 Thalassoma bifasciatum | reverse complement strand
CAGAGGCATTTTTAACTGCTGACTAAGCTCAGTGTGAGGTGAGGAAAATTGAACAGTACCCCAGGTTAACATCCTGAGGTGAGACACATTTACTGTTAACAAAGGTTAACATCATGAGGTATGATGAACTAACCCCACACTGTGAGCAGCTTGTGTCTCCATCAGAGCCGCTGTCAGCAGTGTCCAACAGAAAGTCCAGGATCAGTGTGATCCACACTGCTGCTTCATCACATCTGACAGTGCTGCTGTTTGTTTCATCAGAAGGTTAGTCAGCACCATCTAGTGCTCAGATAGTACAACTACATCATGTGATCAGTCTGTAATCTGACACTGTCTGGGTTTGTGCCACAGGTGAGAGCGGCTCTGACCTCACTCTGAAGTTCTGAGGCTGTGACGGTGGCGGCGTCCTCACATCAAACGCACACAGACACCAGGACTGAGGAGGGACAAAGCAGCAGCTTCTTCTCTCCACACATGAAGCTGGAAAGTGTCTGGAAGCTGAGCTGAACTGACTTCAACAGGTGAGAATCTTCCAGAGAAAGCTGCACATGTTTGATGATCAGGATCACTGTGCTCACATGCTGCTGGATCACTCTTCAACTCTACTCATCTTTCTGGATGCTGATTGGCTCTTTGAAATATGTTGGAGACTTTCTCTCTGAGTTAAAGAGCAGTGATTTGACAAAGATTTTCTCTTTTTACACTTTGTGTTTGTGGAGTAGAGTCAGCAGCAGTTTGATGGTAATCTGAGTTACAGCATTAGTGAAAAATACAGGAATTGTCTCAACAGGTCTGAAAAGGTCTGAATAGGTCTGACAGCCTGGACCAACTTGGCTCAGGTGATCGAAGGTATTAACTGTTTATTCCCTGAAGAGAAGAGTGTGGATGAAAAGGTCAGAGGTCCAGTACCTTCCGTCACTGACACTGACTCAGTTTCTCTGAAGACCCTTGAACGCCACCCAAGCCTCTACCGTCCCAGAGGCTTCAGGTCTATTTTGATGGACCAGAGCTAGACCAGGGTGGAAGTGGTTTGTCATGTTTAATCAGGGCCCCTCAGCTGTCAGGAGGCCCCGTAGAGCAATGGTTCCCATTTTTTTTTGGCTGTGACCCCATCTTGACATTTTGACACAAATTTCTGGGAACCCCGGTGACACTTTTTCATAAACAGCTTTTTTTTCTGTCCTTTTTTTTGTACTCTGTTTTAAATACAAAGTAGCAAGGATTAGTACAAAAGTGACAATTTTTATTTTTACTTATCTCTCTATAGACTTTATTCCCTTTATTCAAATAAAAAACCTTCATTTTTCCTCAAGAGACAATTAAAAGCATATAGAGCTGTAAACATTATAAACAACTATAGACAAAGATAAGACAAACAGCACAAAGTCCAAGAATGCACTGTAAATTTGGCTCACTGCTAAAAATGCTAGTATACTGAATCCAGGACAATAATAATATAAAAAAAAGCTTGGATAACGAAAATACTTAAGTACTTAATAACAAAAAATTAAAAACACTAAAGGTGCCATATTATACTTTAGAAAAAAGTCAAGTCATTTGGTGCAGAAGTCTGATGTCCCAAAGTCATGAATGCGGCTGTTTTTTTTTTACAGAAAGCATTTCTCACCGAGCTGATTCAGTGTCTGCATTCTAACATGCAAATGAGTTCAAACTCTTCTCCCTCTTTCAGGAAGTGGTCATGATGACCTGACTCAAGGAAGGGTGCAACTTGCATGCCTCACTCTTGAAAATCTTTAACAAACAAAAAATAACACTGAGCCTATAATATGATTTGGAGTCTCCCTCTCTCTCTTTCTTTGTCCAACAGGCACGGATCATATCAGCTTGATCATAAAATTCAAATTTAATTGTTGGAAAACAGCTTTAGATTTTCTGTGCTCTGGTGCTTTTTAATGTAGATTATTAGACTGTGGAGAGTTCGAGCTTTTTGTCCAGTAGTTTTTCTATAAATCCAGAGATGAAGATGAGGAGGGAGGCTGAGAACGAGTTTGTCTCTTTGTTGACCTGACAGAGCGAGCACATTATGATAATGTCAGCAGCAAAACACATGGTGAACTATATTTCCTTTTGGAAGACTTCAGAATTAATGTAAGATTGTGACTTTTTTGTTATTCTACAGTTGTATCCCTTGTGCCGGAAAAGATGAAAAGATTGAAACATCCTTTTTGAATCTCTGTGACAATGTAATGATGATGATGTACAATCAAAGCAGTTATATCTGTGTGAGCAAGTCCAAGATTAAAATAAATCTCAACTGAATCTTGACTCCTGACTAGTCATTTTTATCGCTAGAATATGGAAGTCTGGCTGGTTTCTGCTGTGCAACTGACATCTATTGCGCACGAGGCTTATCCATGTATGATATTGACTGTGTCTCTATTTTTCATTTTCTCTTAGCATGTGCAGTTTTTTGGTTTGCACAAACAATTTAGCAGGATCTTAGTAAACAAGGCCCTATATCCAGACATTTTGTTTGCTTTGTTCCTGGGAGGAAAAGGCAGGAGGAGGAGGCAGAGCAACTGGCAGACGTAGTTACGTCACTTCGTTCTGGTGTGTGCGTGTCCAGCAATGACGTCAAAACCAGCTTGATTTCAAAACAGCTTGCTCAAGGAGGGATTTTCAGAAAAAGGGAGCGAGTGAAGAGAGGAGCGGATGAATTTGTTTTAGTATTGAGGGGTGTTGAAGACACGCCTGGGACCCATATTTGTTGGTAACCTATTGTGCATTTTGCATAATATGGCATCTTTAAAAAAACCTCAAGAAATACTTAAATAATTCATTATAAAATTCGAACAAATGGCTGAAGCGTACAGAATACAATTTTCAGTGAGTTGTGGTTTAATTTTAAAAAGAATAACAATTTGCTGGGAAAAAAAAGTGTGTTTGTGGAGAGTGTGGGGGCTGTTTGGGCTCCTCAGATCCTGTTGGTGGCTCCAACAAGGTTTGTGTCAGTCCTGAATATCTGTGTCATGTTCCTGAGAGGAAGGAGAACTAATGTGTGTCCTGTGCTGTAAAGTTTGTTGTAATGAATGAACATGTTGTTGTGTTTGTGTGAAGGTGGGGGCTCGGCTATGAATCAGTGTGAGGACAGAGAGGAGGGAGCCCCTCCCTCTAAAAGCTCTCTGTGTGGGGACCATGAGAGCCAGAGCAAAGCTCAGAGGTGAGATGAGGATCTCTAACTGTCCATGAGTCTTCTCCATGTCAGAGCTCAGCACTCACATCACTGCAGCATCAGGATTCACACTCACACCTCTCACTGTGTGTGTGTGTGTGTGTGTGTGTGTGTGTGTGTGTCTGTCTGTCTGTCTGTCTGTCTTTTTTGGCTTATGTAGTTGTTGGCAATCTTTTGCAACCTGTTTGGACATTAAAGTGAGTTCCATAGAGTGATAATTAAACTTCCTTTGGCCAATATATGAATTGTCTTAGGTGTGTGTCACCGTGTGGCAGTGCCATGCTTATCTTAAAATGCGGCCCGGCTTATGTGTCCTTCCACTCCCTTTTACACAGAATGTACGCTGCCCTCAGCTTCGTGTCGGGTCTGTTCTGGTGTACGTGGCTTCCACAACACCGGTGCCCCATCAGGTGTCTTTAAAACCCATGCAGGTACCTGTTTTTGCCTTATATATCCTTCGTACGTGCTTGCGTTCCTGCCTTTGCGCGCGCCCTGGCTGTACTGCTTATTCTATTGCTTGTGTTACACTTTGTCCTAGTGCTGTGTAAAGCAGGTGGCTTTGTTAGGCCCTCTTTGAGTGAGGCACCATGTTTTTTGGCTTTTGAAGGAGTTGGCAATCCTTTTTAGCCTTCTAAGAAATTATAGTGAGTTCCATAGTGATAATTCAACTTCCTTTGGCCAATATATGAATTGTATTGGGTGTGTGTCACTGTGTGGCAGCGCCGTGGTGATACTGTATTGTTAATGCGGTCCGGCTTATGTATCCTTCCATTGCCTTACACTGTGTGTTCAGTGCCCTCTCTGTCTCATGTGGCTTCCACAACACTGGTGCCCCCTCAGGTGTCTTTAAAACCCATCCAGGTACCTGTTTTTGCCCTTTGTACCCCTCACCGTGCGTGCATGCGTTGCTGCCTTTGCGCGCGCCCTGGCTGTACTGCTTATTGTGTTGCTTGTGTGACACTGAGTCTCGCCCGATGTGGAAAGCAGGTGGCTTTGTTAGGCCTTGTTTGAGTGGGGCACCATGTATTCTGGCTTCTGTAGGTTTTGGCAATCCTTTTTAAACCTGTTTGGATATTATATTGAGTTCCAAAGAGTGAGAATTAAACCTCCTTTGGCCAATATTTGAATTGTCTTATTGTGTGTCATCGTGTGGCAGCGCTGGGCTTGTTATTAAATGTGTTACACTGAGTCTTGGGCTTCCGTGTTTAACAGGTGGCGTATGTGGCCATCCACTTCCTTGTTCTGGACGTTTGAGTCCCTCGCCGTGTGTTGTGCTCCCTGTCGTGGCTCCCTTAACCCCCAGGCCCCCCTCAGGTGCCTTTATATCCCATCCAGGGATCGTTAAAGTTCTCTTTTCCACCGTAGTTTGTGCCAGCGTAAAAGCTTTAATACGCCTCCCTGGAAGAAAAGCCTGCCTGTCATGTTACACTGAGGCTCGTGCTGCAATGTTTAACGGGTGGCTTATGTGGCCATCTACTTCCAAGTACTGCTTGTGTGATTCCCTCTCGGTGCTTTGTTGCTCCCTTCTGGGGCTCCCTGAACCCCCAGCCCCCCCTCAGGTGCCCTGTAATCCCATTCAGGTCGCGCTAGACTCTCTTTCCCCCTGCCTGAAGGCTTTAACACGCCCCCTGCCTGTCATATGCTACACTGGGGCTTGTGATGCAATGTAAGACGAGTGGCTTATGTGCCCATCTACTTCCATGTACTGGCTGTATGATTCCCTCTCGGTGCTTTCTGCCTCCTGTTGCGGCTCCCTGAACCCGCAGGCCACCCTCAGGTGCTTCCATATCCCATCCAGGGAGCCACGGGGTCCCTGTAACCCCCTATTTCGTGCCTGCGTTAAGGCTTTAGCCCGCCCCCTCCTGGTAGTCTAGCCTGCATGTCATATGTTGAGCTGAGCCTCGGGCTGCCATTTTCTCCTATGTACTGGGTGTAAGACTCCCTCACGGTGCTTTTCTGCTCCCTTTTGTGGATCCCTTAACTCCCAGCCCCCCCTCAGGTACCTTTTTTTGCCAGAAGGAGAAAAAGAGGAAAAATTGATGGTTATCTTTAAATATTAATAAAAATATTAATAAAAATAAAAAAATAAAAGCAATTACCAAGGGCGCCATGTTTCCAGAACTGGAACTGCCCTGTGTAGAGCTCGGGGTTGTGCTTAATAGTGGGTGCACGGGAGCCTGAGGTGCACGGGAGCCTGAGGTGCACAGGTCCCGTGGAGCGAGAGAGCGAGCGGGCGGGCGGGCGGGATGGGGAGGGAGTAAGTCAGGCTAGGGTCAGGATCAAGGTGAGGGCTAGGTGGGTGGCTGACAGATGGGCCAGGGTCATGTGTGACACTCGCTCTTTGCCTATTTCACGCACTCCTTGCAGCACAACAGCTTGTGTGTGTGTGTGTGTGTGTGTGTGTATGTGTGTGTGTGTGTGTGTGTGTGTGTGTGTGTGTGTGTGTGTGTGTGTGTGTTTATGTGTGCGCTAAGCCTCGGGCTGCCTTTCTCTCCCATGTTCTGGTCGTTTGACTCCCTCAGAGTACTCGGTGCTTCTTTTTGTGGCTCCCTGAACCCCCAGCCCCCCCTCAGGTGCTGCCATATCCCATCCAGGGAGCGCTAGCGTCCCATTATCCCTCTAGTTTGTGCGTGCGTAAAGGCTTTAGCCTGCCCCTTCCTGGAAGTCTAGCCTGCAGGTCGTGTGTGTTTACGGTGAGTCTCGGGCTGCCTTTATCTCTCATGTACTGGCTGTATGATTCCCTCTTGGGGCTCTGTGAGCCCTTTTGGGGCTCCCTGAACCCCCAGCCCCCCCTCAGGTGCTGCTATATCCCTTCCAGGGAGCGCTAGCGTCCCATTATCCCTCTAGTTTGTGCGTGCGTAAAGGCTTTAGCCTGCCCCTTCCTGGAAGTCTAGCCTGCAGGTCGTGTGTGTTTACGGTGAGTCTCGGGCTGCCTTTATCTCTCATGTACTGGCTGTATGATTCCCTCTCGGGGCTCTTTGAGACCTTCTGGGGCTCCCTGAACCCCCAGCCCCCCCTCAGGTGCCCTCAAATCCCGAATAGGTCGCGCCAGAGTCTCTTTCCCCCTGCCTGTAAGCTTAAACACGCCCCCCTGCCTGTCATATGCTACACTGGGGCTGGTGCTGCGATGTTTAATCGTTGGCTTCTGTGCCCATCTGTTTCCATTGGATTGATGGTTATGTTGACATCATAATAAAAATATTAAAAGAAATAAAAAAAATAAAAGCAATTACCAAGGGCACCACGTTTCCATAACTGGGACTGCCCTGTGTAGAGCTCGGGGGTGTGCTTAATTGTGGGTGCACGGGAGCCTGAGGTGCATAGGTCCCGTGGAGTGAGAGAGCGAAAGAGCGAGCGGGCGGGCGGCGGCTGGACAGGATGGGGAAGGAGTAAGTCAGGCTAGGGTCAGGGTCAAGGTGAGGGCTAGGTGGGTGGCTGAGAGATGGGCCAGGGTCATGTGTGACACTGCTCTTTGCTTATTTCACGCACACCTTGCAGCACAACAGCTTGTGTGTGTGTGTGTGTGTGTGTGTGTGTGTGTGTGTCCAGTCTGCCGTATGTGTGTGTGTGTGTATGTGTTCGCTAAGCCTAGGGCTGCTATTCTCTCCCATGTTCTGGTTGTTTGACTCCCTCACAGTGCTCGGTGCTTCTTTTTGTGGCTCCCTGAACCCCCAGCCCCCCCTCAGGTGCTTTCATATGCCATCCAGTGAGCGCCAGCTTCCCATTATCCATCTAGTTTGTGCGTGCGTAAAGGCTTCAGCCCGCCCCCTCCTGGTAGTCTAGCCTGCATGTCGTGTGTATTTCCTCTGAGTCTCGGGCTGCCTTTCTATCCCATGTACTGGCTGTGTGATTCCCTCTCGGGGCTCTGTGAGCCCTTCTGGGGCTCCCTGAACCCCCAGCCCCCCCTCAGGTGGCCTCCAATCCCATACAGTTCCAGCTAGAGTCTCTCTCCCCCTGTCTGAAGGCTTTACCACGCCCCCTGCCTGTCATATGCTACACTGGGGCTCGTGCTGCAATGTTTAACTGGTGGTTTCTGTGCCCATCTGCTTCCATATACTGGCTGTATGATTCCCTCTCGGGGCTCTGTGAGCCCTTCTGGGGCTCCCTGAACCCCCAGCCCCCCCTCAGGTGCTGCTATATCCCATCCAGGGAGCGCTAGCGTCCCATTATCCCTCTAGTTTGTGCGTAAGTAAAGGCTTTAGCCCGCCCCTCCCTGGAAGTCTAGCCTGCATGTCGTGTGTGTTTACCGTGAGTGTCGAGCTGCATTTATCTCTAATGTACTGGCTGTATGATTTCCTCTCAGTGCTCTGTGAGCCCTCCTGGGGCTCCCTGAACCCCCAGCCTCCTCAGGTGCCCTCCAATCCCATCCAGGTCGCGCCAGAGTCTCTTTCCTCCTGCCTGTAAGCATAAACACGCCCCCCTGCCTGTCATATGCTACACTGGGGCTGGAGCTGCGATGTTTAACCGTTGGCTGCTTAGCCCATCTGCTTCCATATACTGGCTGTATGATTTCCTCTCGGGGCTCTGTGAGCCCTTCTGGGGCTCCCTGAACCCCCAGCCTCATCAGGTGCCCTACAATCCCATCCAGGTCGCGCCAGAGTCTCTTTCCCCCTGCATGTAAGCTCAAACACGCCCCCCTGCCTGTCATATGCTACACTGGGGCTGGAGCTGCGATGTTTAACCGGTGGCTGCTGAGCCCATCTGCTTCCATGTAGTAGCTGTATGATTCCCTCTCGGTGCTCTCTGCTGCCTTTTGCGGCTCCCTGAACCCCCAGGCCCCCCTCAGGTGCTTCCATATCCAATCCAGGGAGCCATGGGGTCCCTGTAACCCCCTATGTTGTGCCTGCGTGAAGGCTTTAGCCCGCCCCCTCCTGGTAGTCTAGCCTGCATGTCGTGTTTATTTCCGCTGAGTCTCGGGCTGCCTTTCTATCCCATGTACTGGCTCTGTGATTCCCTCTCAGGGCTCTGTGAGCCCTTCTGGGGCTCCCTGAACCCCCAGCCACCCCCTCAGGTGGCCTCCAATCCCATACAGTTCTCCCTAGAGTCTCTTTCCCCCTGTTTGAAGGCTATACCACGCCCCACTGCCTGTCATATGCTACACTAGGGCTCGTGCTGCAATGTTTAACTGGTGGTTTCTGTGCCCATCTGCTTCTGTATACTGGCTGTATGATCCCTCTCGGGGCTCTGTGAGCCCTTCTTGGGCTCCCTGAACCCCCAGGCCCCCCTCAGGTGCTGCTATATCCCATCCAGGGAGCGCTAGCGTCCCATTATCCCTCTAGTTTGTGCGTGCGTAAAGGCTTTAGCCTGCCTCTTCCTGGAAGTCTAGCCTGCATGTAGTGTGTGTTTACCGTGAGTCTCGAGCTGCCTTTATCTCTAATGTACTGGCCGTATGATTTCCTCTCTGGGCTCTGTGAGCCCTCCTGGGGCTCCCTGAACCCCCAGCCCCCCCTCAGGTGCCCTCCAATCCCATACAGTTCTCCCTAGAGTCTCTTTCCTCCTGCCTTTAAGCTTAAACACGCCCCCCTGCCTGTCATATGCTACACTGGGGCTGGAGCTGCGATGTTTAACCGGTGGCTGCTGAGCCCATCTGCTTCCATGTACTGGCTGTATGATTCCCTCTCGGGGCTCTGTGAGCCCTTCTGGGGCTCCCTGAACCCCCAGCCCCCCCTCAGGTGCTGCTATATCCCATCCAGGGAGCGCTAGCGTCCCATTATCCCTCTAGTTTGTGCGTGCGTAAAGGCTTTAGCCCGCCCCTTCCTGGAAGTCTAGCCTGCATGTAGTGTGTGTTTACCGTGAGTCTCGAGCTGTTTTTATCTCTAATGTACTGGCTGTATGATTTCCTCTCGGGGCTCTGTGAGCCCTTCTGGGGCACCCTGAACCCCCAGCCCCCCCTCAGGTGCCCTCCAATCCCATACAGTTCTCCCTAGAGTCTCTTTCCCCCTGTTTGAAGGCTTTACCACGCCCCCCTGCCTGTCATATGCTACACTGGGGCTCGTGCTGCAATGTTTAACTGGTGGTTTCTGTGCCCATCTGCTTCCATATACTGGCTGTATGATTCCCTCTCGGGGCTCTGTGAGCCCTTCTGGGGCTCCCTAAACCCCCAGCCCCCTCTCAGGTGCCCTCCAATTCCATCCAGGGAGCGCTTGCGTCCCATTATCCCTCTAGTTTGTGCGTGCGTAAAGGCTTTAGCCCACCCCTTCCTGGAAGTCTAGCCTGCATGTAGTGTGTGTTTACCGTGAGTCTCGAGCTGTTTTTGTCTCTAATGTACTGGCTGTATGATTTCCTTTCGGGGCTCTGTGGGCCCTTCTGGGGCTCCCTGAACCCCCAGCCCTCCCTCAGGTGCCCTCCAATCCCATCCAGGTAGCGCCCGAGTCTCTTTCTCTCTGCCTGTAAGCATAAACCCGCCCCCCTGCCTGTCATTTGCTACACTGGGGCTGGAGCTGCGATGTTAAACTGGTGGCTTATGTGCCCATCTGCTTCCATATACTGGCTGTATGATTCCCTCTCGGGGCTCTGTGAGCCCTTCTGGGGCTCCCTGAACCCCCAGCCCCCTTCAGGTGCCCTCCAATCCCATCCAGGGAGCGCCAGAGTGTCTGTCCCCCTTCCTGTTTGAAGGCTTTACCACGCCCCCCTGCCTGTCATTTGCTACACTGGGGCTGGAGCTGCGATGTTTAACCGGTGGCTGCTGAGCCCATCTGCTTCCATGTACTGACTGTATGATTCCCTCTCTGGGCTCTGTGAGCCCTTCTGGGGCTCCCTGAACCCCCAGCCCCCTCTCAGGTGCCCTCCAATCCCATCGAGGGAGCGCTTGCGTCCCATTATCCCTCTATTTTGTGCGTGCGTAAAAGGCTTTAGCCCGCCCCTCCCTGGAAGTCTAGCCTGCATGTCGTGTGTGTTTACTGTGAGTCTCTAGCTGTCTTTATGTCTAATGTACTGGCCGTATGATTTCCTCTCGGGGTTCTGTGAGCCCTCCTGGGGCTCCCTGAACCCCCAGCCCCCCCTCAGGTGCCCTAAAATCTCGAATAGGTCGCGCCAGAGTCTCTTTCCTCCTGCCTGTAAGCTTATACACGCCCCCTGCCTGTCATATGCTACACTGGGGCTTGAGCTGCGATGTTTAACCGGTATCTTCTGTTCACTTCTGCTTCCATATACTGGCTGTATGATTCCCTCTCGGGGCTCTGTGAGCCCTTATGGGGCTCCCTGAACCCCCAGCCCCCCCTTAGGTGCCCTGTAATCCCGAATAGGTCGCGCCAGAGTCTCTTTCCTCCTGCCTGAAAGCTTAAACACGCCCCCCTGTCCGTCATATGCTACACTGGGGCTGGAGCTGCGATGTTTAACCGGTTGCTTCTGTGCCCATCTGCTTCCATGTAGTGGCTGTATGATTCCCTCTAGGGGCTCTGTGAGCCCTTCTGGGGCTCCCTGAACCCCCAGCCCCCTCTCAGATGCCCTCCAATCCCAATCCAGGGAGCGCCAGAGTCTCTTTCCCCCTGCCTGTAAGCATAAACACGCCCCCCTGCCTGTCATATGCGACACTGGGGCTGGAGCTGCGATGTTTAACCGGTTGCTTCTGTGCACTTCTGCTTCCATATACTGGCTGTATGATTCCCTCTCGGGGCTCTGTGAGCCCTTATGGGGCTCCCTGAACCCCCAGCCCCCCCTCAGGTGCCCTCCAATCCCATACAGTTCTCCCTAGAGTCTCTTTCCTCCTGCCTTTAAGCTTAAACACGCCCCCCTGCCTGTCATATGCTACACTGGGGCTGGAGCTGCGATGTTTAACCGGTGGCTGCTGAGCCCATCTGCTTCCATGTAGTGGCTGTATGATTCCCTCTCGGGGCTCTGTGAGCCCCTCTGGGGCTCCCTGAACCTCCAGCCCCCCCTCAGGTGCTGCTATATCCCATCCAGGGAGCGCTAGCGTCCCATTATCCCTCTAGTTTGTTCGTGCGTAAAGGCTGTAGCCCGCCCCCTCCCTGGATGTCTAGCCTGCATGTCGTGTGTGTATACCGTGAGTCTCGAGCTGCCTTTATCTCTAATGTACTGGCTGTATGATTTCCTCTCAGTGCTCTGTGAGCCCTCCTGGGGCTCCCTGAACCCCCAGCCCCCCCTCAGGTGCCCTCCAATCCCATACAGTTCTCCCTAGAGTCTCTTTCCCCCTGTTTGAAGGCTNGGGGCTCCCTGAACCCCCAGCCCCCCTTCAGGTGCCCTCAAATCCCGAATAGGTCGCGCCAGAGTCTCTTTCCTCCTGCATGTAAGCTTAAACACGCCCCCCTGCCTGTCATATGCTACACTGGGGCTGGAGCTGCAATGTTTAACTGGTGGTTTCTGTGCCCATCTGCTTCCATATACTGGCTGTATGATTCCCTCTCGGGGCTCTGTGAGCCATTCTGGGGCTCCCTGAACCCCCAGCCCCCTCTCAGGATCCCTCCAATCCCATCCAGGGAGCGCTAGCGTCCCACTATCCCTCTAGTTTGTGCGTGCGTAAAGGCTTTAGCCCGCCCCTTCCTGGCAGTCTAGCCTGCATGTCGTGTGTGTTTACCGTGAGTCTCGAGCTGCCTTTATCTCTAATGTACTGGCTGTATGATTCCCTCTCGGGGCTCTGTGAGCCCTTCTGGGGCTCCCTGAACCCCCAGCCACCCTTCAGGTGCCCTCAAATCCCGAATAGGTCGCGCCAGAGTCTCTTTCCTCCTGCCTGGAAGCTTACACACGCCCCCCTGCCTGTCATATGCTACACTGGGGCTGGAGCTGCGATGTTTAACCGGTGGCTGCTGAGCCCATTTGCTTCCATGTAGTGGCTGTATGATTCCCTCTCGGTGCTCTCTGCTGCCTGTTTCGGCTCCCTGAACCCCCAGGCCCCCCTCAGGTGCTTCCATATCCAATCCAGGGAGCCATGGGGTCCCTGTATCCCCCCATGTTGTGCCTGCGTGAAGGCTGTAGCCCGGCCCTTCCTTGAGGTCTAGCCTGCATGCGGTGTGTGTTTACCGTGAGTCCCGAGCTGCCTTTATCTCTAATGTACTGGCTGTATGATTTCCTCTCTGGGCTCTGTGAGCCCTCCTGGGGCTCCCTGAACCCCCAGCCCCCCCTCATGTGCCATCCAATCCCATACAGTTCTCCCTAGAGTCTCTTTCCCCCTGTCTGAAGGCTATACCACGCCCCCCTGCCTGTCATATGCTCCACTGGGGCTCGTGCTGCAATGTTTAACTGGTGGTTTCAGTGCCCATCTGCTTCCATATACTGGCTGTATGATTTCCTCTCGGGGCTCTGTGAGCCCTTCTGGGGCTCCCTGAAACCCCAGCCCCCCTTCAGGTGCCCTCAAATCCCGAATAGGTCGCGCCAGAGTCTCTTTCCTCCTGCCTGTAAGCTTAAACACGCCCCCCTGCCCGTCATATGCTACACTGGGGCTGGAGATGCGATGTTTAACCGGTGGCTGCTGAGCCCATCTGCTTCCATGTAGTGGCTGTATGATTCCCTCTCGGTGCTCTCTGCTGCCTGTTTCGGCTCCCTGAACCCCCAGGCCCCCCTCAGGTGCTGCTATATCACATCCAGGGAGCGCTAGCGTCCCATTATCCTTCTCGTTTGTGCGTGCGTAAAGGCTTTAGCCCGCCCCTTCCTGGAAGTCTAGCCTACATGTAGTGTGTGTATACCGCGAGTCTCGAGCTGTTTTTATCTCTAATGGACTGGCTGTATGATTTCCTCTCGGGGCTCTGTGAGCCCTTATGGGGCTCCCTGAACCCCCAGCCCCCCCTCAGGTGCCCGAAAATCTCGAAAAGGTCGCGCCAGAGTCTCTTTCCCCCTGCCTGTAAGCTTTAACACGCCCCCCTGCCTGTCATATGCTACACTGGGGCTGGAACTGCGATGTTAAACCGGTGGCTTCTGTGCACTTCTGCTTCCATGTACTGGCTGTATGATTCCCTCTCGGGGCTCTGTGAGCCCTTCTGGGGCTCCCTGAACCCCCAGCCCCCCCTCAAGTGCCCTCCAATCCCATCCAGGGAGCGCTTGCGTCCCATTATCCCTCTAGTTTGTGCGTGCGTAAAGGCCTTAGCCCGCCCCTTCCTGGAAGTCTAGCCTGCATGTCGTGTGTGTTTACCGTGAGTCTCGAGCTGCCTTTATCTCTAATGTACTGGCTGTGTGATTTCCTCTCTGGGCTCTGTGAGCCCTTCTGGGGCTCCCTGAACCCCCAGCCCCCCCGTCGGTGCCCTCCAATCCCATACAGGGAGCGCCAGAGTCTCTTTCCCCCTGCCTGTAAGCAATAAAACGCCACCCTGCCTGTCATATGCGACACTGGGGCTGGAGCTGCGATGTTTAACCGGTTGCTTCTGTGCACTTCTGCTTCCATATACTGGCTGTATGATTCCCTCTCGGGGCTCTGTGAGCCCTTCTGGGGCTCCCTGAACCCCCAGTACCCCCTCAGGTGGCCTCCAATCCCATACAGTTCGCCCTAGAGTCTCTCTCCCCCTGTCTGAAGGCTTTACCACGCCCCCTGCCTGTCATATGCTACCCTGGGGCTCGTGCTGCAATGTTTAACTGGTGGTTTCTGTGCCCATCTGCTTCCATATACTGGCTGTATGATTCCCTCTCGGGGCTCTGTGAGCCATTCTGGGGCTCCCTGAACCCCCAGCCCCCTCTCAGGTGCCCACCAATCCCATCCAGGGAGCGCTAGCGTCCCATTATCCCTCTAGTTTGTGCGTGCGTAAAGGCTTTAGCCCGCCCCTTCCTGGAAGTCTTGCCTGCATGTCGTGTGTGTTTACCGTGAGTCTCGAGCTGCCTTTATCTCTAATGTACTGGCTGTATGATTTCCTCTCGGGGCTCTGTGAGCCCTTCTGGGGCTCCCTGAACACCCAGTCCCCCCTCAGGTGCCCTCCAATCCCGTACAGTTCGCCCTAGAGTCTCTTTCCCCCTGTCTGAAGGCTATACCACGCCCCCCTGCCTGTCATATGCTCCACTGGGGCTCGTGCTGCAATGTTTAACTGGTGGTTTCTGTGCCCATCTGCTTCCATATACTGGCTGTATGATTCCCTCTCGGGGCTCCCTGAACCCCCAGCCCCCCCTCAGGTGCCCTCAAATCCCGAATTGGTCGCGCCAGAGTCTTTTCCCCCCTGCCTGTAAGCTTTACCACGCCCCCCTGCCTGTCATATGCTACACTGGGGCTGGAGCTGCGATGTTTAACCGATGGCTTCTGTGCCCATCTGCTTCCATATAATGGCTGTATGATTCCCTCTCGGGGCTCTGTTAGCCCCTCCTGGGGCTCCCTGAACCCCCAGCCCCCTCTCAGGTTCCCTCCAATCCCATCCAGGGAGCGCTAGCGTCCCATTATCCCTCTAGTTTGTGCGTGCGTAAAGGCTGTAGCCCGCCCCTCCCTGGATGTCTAGCCTGCATGTCGTGTGTGTTTACCGTGAGTCTCGAGCTGCCTTTATCTCTAATGTACTGGCTGTGTGATTCCCTTTTGGGGCTCTGTGAGCCCTTCTGGGGCTCCCTGAACCCCCAGTACCCCCTCAGGTGTCCTCCAATCCCATACAGTTCGCGCTAGAGTCTCTTTTCCCCCTGTCTGAAGGCTTTACCACGCCCCCCTGCCTGTCATATGCTACACTGGGGCTCGTGCTGCATTGTTTAACTGGTGGTTTCTGTGCCCATCTGCTTCAATATATTGGCTGTATGATTCCCTATCAGGGCTCTGTTAGCCCTTCTGCGGCTCCCTATACCCCCAGCCCCCTTCAGGTGCCCTCAAATCCCGAATAGGTCGCGCCAGAGTCTCTTTCCTCGTGCCTGTAAGCTTAAACACGCCCCCCTGTCTGTCATTTGCTACACTGGGGCTGGAGCTGCGATGTTTAACCGGTGGCTGCTGAGCCCATCTGCTTCCATGTAGTGACTGTATGATTCCCTCTCGGGGCTCTGTGAGCCCTTCTGGGGCTCCCTGAACCCCCAGCCCCCTCTCAGGTGCCGTCCAATCCCATCCAGGTCGCGCCAGAGTCGCGTTCCTCCTGCCTGTAAACTTAAACACGCCCCCCTGCTTGTCATATGCTTCACTGGGGCTCGTGCTGCAATGTTTAACTGGTGGTTTCTGTGCCCATCTGCTTCCATATGCTGGCTGTATGATTCCCTCTCGGGGCTCTGTGAGCCCTTCTGGGGCTCCCTGAACCCCCAGCCCCCCTTCAGGTGCCCTCAAATCCCGAATGGTCGCGCCAGAGCCTCTTTCCCCCTGCCTGTAAGATTAAACACGCCCCCCTGCCTGTCATATGCTACACTGGGGCTGGAGCTGCGATGTTTAACCGGTGGCTGCTGAGCCCATCTGCTTCCATGTAGTAGCTGTATGATTCCCTCTCGGTGCTCTCTGCTGCCTTTTGCGGCTCCCTGAACCCCCAGCCCCTCCTCAGGTGCTGCTATATCCCATCCAGGGAGCGCTAGCGTCCCATTTTCCCTCTTGTTTGTGCGTGCGTAAAGGCCCCCCCTCAGGTGCCCTACAATCTCGAATAGGTCGCGCCAGAGTCTCTTCCCCCCTGCCTGTGAGCTTAAACACTCCCCCCTGCCTGTCATATGCTACACTGGGGCTCGTGCTGCAATGTTTAACTGGTGGTTTCTGGGCCCATCTGCTTCCATGTACTGGCTGTATGATTCCCTCTCGGTGCTCTCTGCTGCCTTTTGCGGCTCCCTGAACCCCCAGCCCCTCCTCAGGTGCTGCTATATCCCATCCAGGGAGCGCTAGCATCCCATTATCCCTCTAGTTTGTGCGTGCGTCAAGGCTTTAGCCCGCTCCTCCCTGGAAGTCTAGCCTGCATCTCGTGTGTGTTTACCGTGAGTCTCGAGCTGCCTTTATCTCTAATGTACTGGCTGTATGATTTCCTCTCTGGGCTCTGTGAGCCCTTCTGGGGCTCCCTGAACCCCCAGCCCCCCCTCAGGTGCCCTCAAATCCCGAATAGGTCGCGCCAGAGTCTTTTCCCCCCTGCCTGTAAGCTTAAACACGCCCCCCTGCCTGTCATATGCTACACTGGGGCTGGAGCTGCGATGTTTAACTGGTGGTTTCTGTGCCCATCTGCTTCCATGTACTGGCTGTATGATTCCCTCTCGGGGCTCTGTGAGCCCTTCTGGGGCTCCCTGAACCCCCAGCCCCCCCTCAGGTGCTGCTATATCCCATCCAGGGAGCGCTAGCGTCCCATTATCCCTCTAGTTTGTGCGTGCGTAAAGGCTTATGCCCACCCCTTCCTGGAAGTCTAGCCTGCATGTAGTGTGTGTTTACCATGAGTCTCGAGCTGTCTTTATCGCTAATGTACTGGCTGTATGATTCCCTCTCGGGGCTCTGTGAGCCCTTCTGGGGCTCCCTGAACCCCCAGCCCCCCCTCAGGTGCCCTCCAATCCCATACAGTTCTCCCTAGAGTCTCTTTCCCCCTGTTTGAAGGCTTTACCACGCCCCCCTGCCTGTCATATGCTACACTGAGGCTCGTGCTGCAATGTTTAACTGGTGGTTTCTGTGCCCATCTGCTTCCATATACTGGCTGTATGATTCCCTCTCGGGGCTCTGTGAGCCCTTCTGGGGCTCCCTGAACCCCCAGCCACCCTTCAGGTGCCCTCAAATCCCGAATAGGTCGCGCCAGAGTCTCTTTCCTCCTGCCTGTAAGCTTCTACACGCCCCCCTGCCTGTCATATGCTACACTGGGGCTGGAGCTGCGATGTTTAACCGGTGGCTGCTGAGCCCATCTGCTTCCATGTAGTGGCTGTATGATTCCCTCTCGGTGCTCTCTGCTGCCTGTTTCGGCTCCCTGAACCCCCAGGCCCCCCTCAGGTGCTGCTATATCACATCCAGTGAGCGCTAGCGTCCCATTATCCCTCTCGTTTGTGCGTGCGTAAAGGCTTTAGCCCGCCCCATCTTGGGAGTCTAGCCTGCATGTCGTGTGTGTTTACCGTGAGTCTCGAGCTGCCTTCATCTCTAATGTACTGGCTGTGTGATTCCCTCTCGGGGCTCTGTGAGCCCTTCTGGGGCTCCCTAAACCCCCAGCCCCCCCTCAGGTGCCCTAAAATCTCGAATAGGTCGCGCCAGAGTCTCTTTCCTCCTGCCTGTAAGCTTAAACACGCCCCCCTGCCTGTCATATGCTACACTGGGGCTCGTGCTGCAATGTTTAACTGGTTGTTTCTGTGCCCATCTGCTTCCATGTAGTGACTGTATGATTCCCTCTCGGGGCTCTGTGAGCCCTTCTGGGGCTCTCTGAACCCCCAGCCCCCCTTCAGGTGCCCTCAAATCCCGAATAGGTCGCGCCAGAGTCTCTTTCCTCCTGCCTGTAAGCTTAAACACGCCCCCCTGCCTGTCATATGCAACACTGGGGCTGGAGCTGCGATGTTTAACTGGTGGTTTCTGTGCCCATCTGCTTCCATATACTGGCTGTATGATTTCCTCTCGGGGCTCTGTGAGCCCTACTGGGGCTCCTTGAACCCCCAGCCCCCTCTCAGGTGCCCTCCAATCCCATCCAGGGAGCGCCAGAGTCTCTTTCCCCCTGCCTGTAAGCATAAACACGCCCCCCTGCCTGTCATATGCTTCACTGGGGCTGGAGCTGCGATGTTTAACCGGTTGCTTCTGTGCACTTCTGCTTCCATATACTGGCTGTATGATTCCCTCTCGGGGCTCTGTGAGCCCTTCTGGGGCTCCCTGAACCCCCAGCCCCCCCTCAGGTGCTGCTATATCCCATCCAGGGAGCGCTAGCGTCCCATTATACCTTTAGTTTGTGCGTGCGTAAAGGCTTTAGCCCGCCCCTTCCTGGAAGTCTAGCCTGCATGTAGTGTGTGTTTACCGTGAGTCTCGAGCTGCCTTTATCTCTAATGTACTGGCTGTATGATTTCCTCTCAGTGCTCTGTGAGCCCTCCTGGGGCTCCCTGAACCCCCAGCCCCCCCTCAGGTGCCCTCCAATCCCATACAGTTCTCCCTAGAGTCTCTTTCCCCCTGTCTGAAGGCTTTACCACGCCCCCCTTCCCGTCATATGCTACACTGGGGCTCGTGCTGCAATGTATAACTGTTGGTTTCTGTGCCCATCTGCTTCCATATACTGGCTGTATGATTCCCTCTCAGGGCTCTGTTAGCCCCTCTGGGAATCCCTGAACCCCCAGCCCCCTCTCAGGTGCCCTCCAATCCCATCCAGGGAGCGCCAGAGTCTCTTTCCCCCTGCCTGTAAGCATAAACACGCCCCCCTTCCTGTCATATGCTTCACTGGGGCTGGAGCTGCGATGTTTTACCGGTGGCTTCTGTGCCCATCTGCTTCCATATACTGGCTGTTTGATTCCCTCTCGGGGCTCTGTGAGCCCTTCTGGGGCTCCCTGAACCCACAGCCCCCCCTCAGGTGCTGCTATATCCCATCCAGGGAGCGCTGGCGTCCCATTATCCCTCTAGTTTTTGGTGCGTAAAGGCTTTAGCCCGCCCCTTCCTGGGAATCAAGTCTG